>JACXGM010016115.1:0-20754 GCA_016801145.1 Umbra pygmaea
TGAAATTGTTCATGTTATGTTTTTAATTAAAATGTTGAACTCGCATTAGTTGTGGTTTGTGTTACACATTAGTGGTTCCCAAACTTCTCCTGGAGGACCACCAGAAGTGCTAGAGTTCAGCTGTAGCCGTCAAGAATCACCAGAACCAAAGTCGAGGACATGTTAATTAGTGGACAAGTTGAATCAAATGTGCAATCCAGCAGGTAGTTCAAACACAACAACTGGCTGGTTGTCCTCCAGTAGAGGTTTGGGAAACACTGAATTAGAGTATGTATTTGGTTGTAGCTAAATCAGTGACTGTAACCATTCAGCCTCCTCAACAAGTCTTTAATGTATAACTTTGGTGTACACAGAAGTACAGTGTAAGATGAAATTTATTTATTATTCTCAAAGGAAAAATAGTGTGCCACCATAATCAAGTGCACACATTAAAAAAGAAGTTTTCAAACCCTACTATGGAGGGCCTATTGTATTCTGGTTTTGGTCTTTCCCTTCAATTAGAGCCAAATTAGGGCTCACACTGCCAGCTGAGGGGAGGTCCTAACCAGGGTTCAAAATTAGCACCATTTATCAGCCAAATGCTTGTAAAATATGATGGTAGATTTGCTTCACTGACCAGCCAAACATTAGTAATCAGTTGAGTGGCTGGTCAAATTTGAACATTCACTAGCCGTTTGGCTGGTGGATGAAAAAGTTCATTTTGAACCCCGGTCCTAACCAATTTAGTGAGCTACTTCATCAGCCCTGTACAAGGTAAAAGCAAAAACCAGCATACACATGCAAAATATGATGCACGTAATAATAATCTGCACGATACACAAACAAAGCATGAAAAATATATAAACTTAGGTGAAGACTAAGAGGACTCAGGGAAGACAATGAGCTAGGTGCCATGATTTAAGTGCGATTGGAAAGTCGTAGCAGCCTCCTTTGATGGGTCGGTCTACAAACTGGGTAGTGAGAAGGTTTTCTTGCTGCTTGGATCTCTAGCTGAAAACGTGTGGTTGTCCTGTAAATTATAGGAAATTAAATAGATTACTGTGTCAGCAGTAAGACACCTATGTACAGTGTGTTAATATTATATTACTAGTCTTACAATGTTATGTTTAATATAATTAAACATAAAATCTGAACTAACAGTCGAATTTGCTAGACGTTTTTCTATTATGCAGTACACAAAACGATTACTGCCAATACGAAAGAACAAAAAATGGGGCACCTCAATGGTCACCATCCTGTATTCGATCGCTCATTACTTCAAACTATATACAATCCATTTTTTTTTCTTTCTATTTTATATACATGTAATATATCGTCTCACACACAGTATTATCCTAGTTTTTCTCTACTTATTCCTTGCCATTAAATTTCTTTACGTAAATGTTTACACACTGAAAAAGATTTTGCTTTAGTCTCGTTGTACATGGGTACACTATGACAAAGGTAGTGCATTCTTTGTCTTTTAGCCATTAAATATACAGCAACAGGCAGTTGCGTGGTACTGGTAGACCTAACTCAGAAGCTCAATACTGTAGCTAACAGCTAATTTAGCCAACTTGTATACAACTTCCAAGCAATTATATATCTAACGTTACTTTGCTGTTTTAATGCAAACAACTATATGATCAGAAATAGGCAAATGCGTTTACTACTGTACCCGATGTGTTCATATAGGTGTCCTCTTCAAAACTTTGTTTACTTGGTGGGTAGGCCCGCAGAAACTACTGTTTGCAAAATACTTATCTTCCCTAAAATGGAACCTTACGTTTTCTTCTGTGAGTTTTTAATGACAGATCGCAAACGACTTGAAAGGTGCATACACTGCCACCTACTGTGCAGGAGTGTAATGCCGGGCAAGGGTGTTGGATTTAAATTAATCCTGCCTATCTAACCGGTAGGCGTGGCTTGGGAGTGGCTTCGTAGAGCACTGAAGCAAGTGCATTCTGGGAGTTGTTGTATTTCATCCAATTTCACCCAAACTACATTTTCTGGCTTTTCTTGAACCAGAAGATACCAACTTATAAACTTTATAAGATTTCTAATACATAAAAGACCCATTTCAAATATATATTCATCTGTCCAGCGGTGAAGTATTCCTTTAAATCCACATGCTGATGGATTTGTACCTGATCAGCTACAACACAGACAGGATATGTTAACAGGAATGAAATCATACTACTAGCAACCAATCATGAGACCAAAAGAAACAACCTTTTCTGGAAGAGCTCATGATATGCCCGATCTAAGTCAACACTCTTTTCGAAGGCCAAATGTACAGAATCATAGGCAAGAAAGTGCGCAGGAGCATGGTCACCTCACAAGCCTTGATTTGAATAACGATAACCAAGACAATGTCTGTAACCTAATTCGGAGGCAGAATGACATCACTGCACTTCTGGCTCAACAAATGCCTCGTCTTTATTACCATGTAGAACCGTGAAATTCACCGTTCCGCCTGGTTATAGATGTATCTCCATTACCCTTCTAAATTCTGGAACTTGAACTTTTCGCAATTTTTTAGCAGGCTGGCAGCATCGTTTGGAAGCTTGTGCCGGCAGCACCGTTGGGCGGTCTTATCCCTGGTTCAAGTTCGGCAAAATCGCTGATTGGTCTACGTGAAAACATAGACGTGATGTCACACTAATGTTTTGGTGTGTGCTTTCAACTGGCGCCATATTTAAAGTACAAACGGTGTAGGTAGTTATTAAGGAAAGTAATATTTAGCAGAACGTCTTTGCATGCGTTGCCTGTGCAGCCAGCATTGCAGGATGAGTCTCTCTGCGATTCCTATTTAATAGTTTTTGCCTGGACGAGAAGTTTAAAAAGTAAACACATATCAAAAAAAGAAAATGTAAACGACTCGAAATCAACTACGTCTTGCATTTTGGTATGCACCCTTCAGGCTCTACGTGATTGTTTTACTACAGTGCTTTGCAGTCGGCAGTCACAGGTTGCTCTGGATGTGCCTCATCTTCTGACGCCGTTTTAAATCGTAAAAAACATCATAGGAATGTTTTTTCCAGCAAAAGACATCAGAGCCCACTTTCCACTGAAGGCAGTGGAGACATACCAACCCCCCACGCCTGGTTTGAAGTCTACCTAGAACCACCTAGTATAGCCTAGGTGGCCTCACAATGGAGACGAGGCAAAAGTCTCTCTTCTACCTTACCACCAAGAGACATTCCTGTTGATGATGGTGAACCCTTGCAGTATGAAGCTTTCATCAGGGCATTTGAGAGAGGGGTGGAGAGAGACAAAGATTACAGCGACTGCTTGCATTTTCTAGAGCAATACACAAGAGGACATGCAAAGGTCCTAGTTCGCAGCTGCCAACATTTGCCTCCAGCACAGGGCTATCAAAGAGCAAAAGATCAACTCAAAGAGCATTTCGAAAATTAATATAAGATTGCCACTGCATATATGGACAAAGCATTTACCTGGTCAGTGAATAAATCAGAGGGTGTGAAAGCTTTGCAGTCATTCTCACTGTTTAAGAGGTTGCTGCAATGCCGTAGAATGTCTTACCTATATGGAGGAAATGAATATCGCTTCCAATATGAAGACCATCATTCTGAAATTGCCTTACAAGCTAAAAGACAAGTGGAGGAATAGAGCATGTCAGCTACAGGAGTTGCGTGGACATCATGCTAGATTTCCTGACTTGGTGGACTTCATAGAAAGACAAGTGAAGATACTGTCAGATCCACTATTCGGGAACATCCAGGGCGCTAAGCCAACTACCACTGTCAGAAGCTCTACAAAGTCAAGACCAAAAGGATACAGTTTTGCAACAACTATAGCTCATTTGGAAACACCAATACAAGGAAACATGACAAGGATTGAAATGAAGGGAAATGTACCTACCACCAATTCTCTAAGTTCTTGTTTGTTCTGTAACAGAAGTGGTCACACATTGGGTCTGTGCACAGATCAGGAAGAAAATGCACAGAGACAAAATAGATTTCCTAAGGAAAAGGGAGTCTGTTTTGGATGTTTAAAACAAGGATACATAAGCCAGGACTGCAAGAGTTGTTTAGTATGTGATGTGTGCAATCAGAATCAACCTGAAATACTTCACATTGAACAACAGGACAAATACAGGAAACTAGAACATGCAGAACCTAAGGAGAAAGCAATTAGGAGTAATGCTCCGCTCTCACCTCATACATGTGGGCATATTGGGGCCTGTGATGAGGCTTGCATCTACTCTGTGGTGCAAGTAAAGAGCCACAAGGGATACACAGTTTTCCAAACATATGCCTACTTGGATCATGGAAGTTCATCTACCTTCTGTACAGAAAGGTTGATGAGAACGCTAAACATAACAGGACATAAGACCAAGGTTATGTTGCGCACCCTGAACCAGGTAAAGCCTGTGACCAGTCACCATATCTCATGTTTGGAAATATCCAGTCTGGACACAAACAATTTCATTCAACTGTCCGATATGTTCACAAATAAGACCATGCCTGTATCCCGTCTCAACATCCCCAGACAGGAAGACTTGAGAAGATGGCCTTACTTGAAGGATATCAATATCCATGAAATAGACTCTGGCATTGACCTACTCATAGGAATAAATGCTTCTAAGGTATTGGAGCCTTGGGAGCTAGTCAACAGCCAAGGGGACGGGCCACACGCAGTGAGGACCCTATTGGGGTGGTTCATCTATGGTCCCCTGAGAGGAGGCAATGACATAAGGGATAAAAACAACCGCGCTGCTGTTGTCAATCAGATATCTATTGCGAACTTAGAGGAGCTGTTAATCAAATAGTACAATCATGACTTTAGTGAAACAACCAGCAAGGAAACTGAGGATGTCCAGGAATTAGGTAAAATTCCTGGATACAATGAATCAATCAGCCAAATTGATGGATAGACACTACTGCCTAGACTTACCTTTCAAGCAAGAAAATCCCATTATGCCAAACAACCGTTGGATTGCAGAACAGCGCATCCAGAGCCTGAAATGCAAATTTGGCAAAGATAAGACATTCCATGACAAATATACCTCTTTCCACAAAGAAATGGTTGACAATGGGTATGCTGAAGCGGTACCAGTGGACCAGCTGAATTCAAGGGATGGAGGACTCTGGTACATTCCTCATCACAGGGTGTATCACTCAAAAAAAAGATCCTTAAGGGTAGTCTTTGACTGTGGTGCAGTCTTTAAAGGGACATCGCTTAACTGCCAGATGCTGCAAGGTCCGGACCTTACCAACTCACTCATTGGAATTCTCATCAGATTCAGACAAGAGCTGGTAGCTCTGATGGCCGGCATCAAAGCAATGTTTTATCAGGTCAAAGTGTCAAAAAAATTGACTGTGATTCCTGTGGTAGCCTGATGGTGATGTGCAGCAGGAGCTTGTTGAATATCGGATGATTGTACATCTTTTTGGAGCTGTTTCGTCACCAAGCTGTGCAAACTTTGCCTTAATGAAGACTCCTGAGGACAATAAAGATCACTTTCCAGGAGAGGTGACCAACACAATAAGAAACAATTTCTATGTAGATGATTGTTTGAAATCTATGCATACGGAACATGAAGCCATTCTGATGGTAAGAGACCTAGGGGCTCTCGGCCAGATGGGTGGATTCACACTGTCAAAGTGGATTAGCAACAGTCGTGCTGTTTTGGCTTCCATTCCACAAGAGAACTGAACCAAAGAAACCAAAGAGTTGGACTTAGACCAAGACAACCTGCCAATGGAGCGAGCACTTGCATTACACTGGTGCATTGAAACAGATGTGTTTAAGTTCAGAACTAATCGGTTTAACCGACCACACACAAGACGAGGCATCTTGTTCATGGTTGGCTCTATATATGACCCATTGGGATTTCTAGCACCATTTACTCTGCTAGCCAAACTGATTATGCAGGATGTCTGTAGAAAGAAACATGAATGGGATGAAACCATACCTCAAACCACCTCTCGACGGTGGACAGAATGGCTAACAGACCTCAACAAGATTTTAGAATTCAAAGTTGACCAGTGGCTAAAACCCACAAGCTATGGTAAAGTCCGATATGCACAGCTGCACCACTTTTCGGACGCCTCCGAAAGTGGCTATGGTACTGTTTCATATCTAAGACTGGAAAACATTGATAAGGAACTGCACATTACATTCGTGATGGGTAAATCCAGAGTTGCCCTACTGAAACAGATGACGGTTCCCAAAATGGAGCTTACAGCTGCAGTCCTAGCTGTCAGGGTTGACACGATGCTACAAAAGAATTATGCTCCATTTTGACAAGTCTGTTTTTTGGACTGATAGCTCAACAGTGCTGAAGTACATCAACAATGAAACCAAACGCTTCCAAACTTTCGTAGCAAACAGGATATGTCACATTGGAGATATGTTAACACAAAGGAAAAATCCTGCAGACGAAGGCTCTAGAGGACTAACAGCGGAACCACTTCTTAAGCTGCAAGAAATGGGTCAAACGACCAGAGTTTCTCTGTATGCCAGAGATCAGCCAAAACCTCACTGGGAATCCAAAATATCTGCTAATGACCCAGAAATGAAACAAGACATCACAATGAATGTAATTATTAAAGAATCATTTCACCCCACAAACTCCTTGATCAACAATTTATCCTCCTGAGGAAACTAAAGAATGCCGTAGCTTGGCTTCTTAAAATAAAAACAACACTGCAGCAGCTGGCCCAAAGGAGAAAGGAGATTCCGACTGCTGTAAACATCCTTGAAAAGGATCCTGACATACTAAAGGAAAAGGTAAAAAGGGAAATATAGGTCTTTAAAGCAACACTTCAACGACAGTGTTTATGTCATGAAGATCTCGTCCAAGCAGAAGGCACAATCATGTCTTTTAGTCAAAGACAAATATTCAGAGAAGAACTATCTGTACTAAAGGCTGGTAAAACTGGTGTTAAAAACAGTCATTTATACAGACTGGATCTGGTGTTGGATGATTAGACCTCTGAGGGTAGGTGGTCACCTAAATAAACTAGCAATGCCTGAAGAGGCAAAACATCAGATAATTCTGCCAAAAGACCTTCACATATCCACCCTACTGTTACGACAGATCCATTAACAAATTGGACATGGAGGAAGAAACCATATGCTTTTATAAAATACTGGATTATCAAAGCTAATTCCGCTGCAAGAAAGATCATTACAGACTGTGTAGTGTGTAAACGACAGCGAGGAAGGTTTGGAGAACAGAAAATGGCAGACTTGCCACTGGAGAGAATTTTACCAGACAAGCCTCCGTTTACTGATGTAGGAGTAGACAACTTTGGTCCTATAGAGATCAAGAGAGGACGACGTCTTGTGAAAAGATATGGTGTGATCTTCACCTACATGGCAAGCAGGGCGATACATCTTGAAGTTTCTTATACACATGATGCAGACTCCTGCATTAATGCATTGCGAAGATTTATTTTTTGACGAGGTCAAGTCTCAACAGTAAATCAGACATGGCACCAACTTTATTGGAGCAGAGAGAGAATTGAGAGAAGCACTCAGTGGCCTGAATCAGGACAAAATCAGAAACACTATGCTTCAGCACGGGATAATGTGGCACTTTAATCCCCCAAAAGGATCTCATCACGGCAGTGTTTGGGAAAGATTGATTTGCATGGTTCGAAATGTGCTACGCTCTGTTCTTAGGGCAACAAGTGCTAGATGAAGGATTACAAACTGTACTTTGTGAGGTCGAAGCAATTTTAAATGATCGACCCATTACCAAGATGTCGGATGATCCAATGGACCTGGAAGCACTTAAACCAAACCATCTCCTTCTGTTGAAACTCAAGCCCATACTACCACCTGGCCTCTTTGTAAAAGAAGACTTGTACGTCAAGCGCAGATGGAGACAAGTGCAATACATGGCCGACCTATTTTGGAAACGCTGGACACAGGAATACTTACCTCTAATACAGGAACGATAATGATTGTCGAAGGTAAAATAAACTTTACACCAGGTGAAATTGTTTTGTTGGTGGATTCCACTGCACCACGAGGATCCTGGTTAATGGGCAGAATACTGGAGACCAAAACCAGATGCACAAGGTTTTGTGCGCATAGTTCGACTCCAAACTAAGAGCAACATCCTGGAAAGACCAATATCGAAGATATGTCTGCTCCAGGAAGCCGAAATCTAGGAACAGCAAGCACCGCCGGCCCTAACGGAAGAAAAAGGAAGACCAAAGATTAACTAAAGACATTGAAATGCCAAGCTTATTATTATTTTTTCTTATATATTGCTCCTTTTCTGATGGATGTGTAATTGTTGTGTTGTATACGTAAGACAATTAGGGGCCGGTGTGTAGGAGCCATTTGTGTACCTTATTGGCATATCCTTATTTTGGTTAGATAGAACTGTCAATATGTTTTTTGGACACTGGGTGGCAGTCATTTGGCTAAGGGTTGTACACTCACCTAAAGGATTATTAGGAACACCCGTTCAATTTCTCCTTAAGGCAATGATCTACTCAACCAATCACATGGCAATTGCTTCAATGCATTTAGGGGTGTGGTCCTGGTCAAGACAATCTCCTGAACTCCAAACTGAATGTCAGAATGGGAAAAAAAGGTGATTCAAGCAATTTTGAGCGTGGCATGGTTGTTGGTGCCAGACGGACCGGTCCTAGTATTTCACAATCTGCTCAGTTACTGGGATTTTCACGTACAACCATTTCTAGGGTTTACAAATAATGGTGTGAAAAGGAAAAAACATCCAGTATGCGTCAGTCCTGTGGGCAAAAATGCCTTGTTGATGCTAGAGGTCAGAGGAGAATTGGCCGACTGCTTCAAGCTGATAGAAGGGCAACTTTGACTGAAATAAACACTCGTTACAACAGAGGTATGCAGCAAAGCATTTGTGAAGCCATAACATGCACAACATTGAGGCCGATGGGCTACAAAAGCAGAAGATCCCACCGGGTACCACTCATCTCCACTACAAATAGGAAAAAGAGGCTACAATTTGCAAGAGCACACCAAAATTGGACAGTTGAAGACTAGAAAAATTTTGCCTGGTCTGATGAGTCTCGATTTCTGTTGAGACATTCAGATGGTAGAGTCAGAATTTGGTGTAAACGGAATGAGAACATGGATCCATCATGCCTTGTTACCACTGTGCAAGCTGGTGGTGGTGGTGTAATGGTTTGGGGGATGTTTTCTTGGCACACTTTAGGCCCCTTAATGCCAATTGGGCATTATTTAAATGCCACAGCCTACCTGAGCATTGTTTCTGACCATGTCCATCCCTTTATGGCCACCATGTACCCATCCTTTAACGGCTACTTCCAGCAGGATAATGCACCATGTCACAAAGCTCAAATCATTTCAAATTGGTTTCTTGAACATGACAAAGAGTTCACTGTACTAAAATGGCCCCCACAGTCACCAGGGGCCTCATTTATAGTGGAGTACGGATGAAATATAGGACGTGCGTACTCAAAGAAATATTCAGATTTGAAACCGTGCGGACGCACGTCCTACGCCTTTTTCCCTTTATAAATCACATTCAAATCTAAATGTGGCGCAGCTTTTGTAGCTGCATGTCACGCCTATAATTGCCCATAAATAGTCAGTGAAACGCCCAGAAATTAATATTCATTGATTGAGAAATCATGGCAAACAGAGCGAGGAAAACCAAGAAAAGAAACTTCACTCAATGAAGTAAAAAATATTGTTAGCGAGGTGGAAAAGAGGAGGAAAATGTTGTTTGAAGGGAAAAGTGTACCTATTACCAATGCCGAAAAGGCGTTGGAGTGCCGAAAAAATGTTGCAGACGCTGTAAGAAAGTCGGACCATGGCCCAAATAAAAAGTGGTCAGATATCAGTCGATGTCAAAGCGTCTGGCCTTCATCGCGAAAGTGTGTCTGCCACTGGTGGGGGAAAATTGGTTACATTACAGCAACATGTCTCCATCACAAATTATTTGGACATTGATCGAATGAAAATTCTTTCGATTAATGAAAGCATTTTAATTCTCATTTGGTGCCCTTATTATGGCAACATGAGTGCAGTCAATAGCACCGATTACATATGGGAAACCGGACATAGCTGCAAATTACGCCTGTTCACCCGCAGTGTAAGGAAACGTTATGTAATCATGCGACACACCAATTACACCTATTAACACGTCTGGCATAACCAGGTTTTAGGGGTTGGCTGTGAAATCCCAGACCTGTCATCCAATTCCCTTTGGAAAGTGCCAGTCGCCAGAAATCCAAGTGTTGTAAGGCCTTGAAGTGGGACTGGCACGGCGTGGTTTCTCCGAGTGCTCCTCTGTAACGCTGGGCCCAATAGAGCAGAGGTCCAACAGGACGCCCCGAGGAAATCGGAACCGGCTCATAAGCCACTCGTCCTCGTTTGCCAGCAAGTCTTCTTGCTGTCTGAAAATGCGTTCCCTCCGAATCCTTCCATTTGCCACATCTTCTAACAGCGCAAGATCAGCCATTGTGCGTCATTACGCATTGGGTTGGCATCATGGCTTTTTATGACCATGGTGATTGTATCTGATCAGCTACAGATGTCGGTATTCATGTAATTGTAAATGGGATTATGCACAAATGGAATTAATTCCAGCTTTCAAAATGGTTAAGACATCCGTCACGATGGAACAATTGATGGATGGAAATGAAACGGACTAACGGCATATAGCCTACATGAACACCATGATTCCGTAGTTGATGACATTTATGAACACAACTTTCCCCACTTGGTCAATGAAGACATCTATCTAATCTAATGTATGTCTGCTCCGCCAGACGGACGCATCGACAAGGACATGTTTTAAACATTATTTTGTTTACCGTATTATTTATGAGGATGAATTACATTATATAAAACTAATTAAATAAAACAAGATTGTAGCCAACTTCAATGCAAACGAAGACATATTTGCAAAAAGAACACTCAAACATGTTCTGTAGTTATATTATTACAGAACATGTTTGAGTGTTCTTTTTGCAAATATGTCTTCGTTTGCATTGAAGTTGGCTACAATCTTGTTTTATTTAATTTGGATTCCACCACAGGCTGTTGATTGTAAGAATGGTTTTGTGAAATGTTAATATTATTAATGAGAGGCAGTATTTCGATTTCGTTTGGCTACACAACGGTCTGCAGTTTCAGACAGCTTCACGTGTTTCACAGATCTGCCGGCGGTGTCGCCATTTCTCATTTCACCCGTTTTTGTGCGTACCCATGGGTCAGAGTTTCCGTGAAGGACAGCGCATTTTTCCGTCAAGTTTGCTTTTTATAAATCCCAATTATTGCATAGAGAGCAGCGTACGCCTTCTTTTGTGCATACGCAACGTTTATAAATGAGGCCCCTGATCTCAACCCAATAAAGCATCTTTGGGATGTGGTGGAACAGGAGCTTCGTGCCCTGGATGTGCATCCCACAAATCTCCATCAACTGCAAGATGCTATCCTATCAATATGGGTCAACATTTCTAAAGAATGCTTTCAGCACCTTGTTGAATCAATGCCACATAGAATTAAGGCAGTTCTGAAGGCGAAAGGGGGTCAAACACAGTATTAGTATGGTGTTCCTAATAATCCTTTAGGTGAGTGTGTATATATAGATATATATAGACCAATCCGGCGCTCGATTTGTCTATGACGCCCCCTGTTGGCAGCGCCATTACTGCGGTTTAGGAACCGCAGCTCACTGACAACTTGATAACATAACAGCTGACAGTGACAGCTAGTTGAGAGCAGGCGACAGTCACAGTGAACCCTATGGCAAACAAAATTTCGGTTGACGATGTCAGGCAGTGCCCCACAGTTATGTAGCTTATTAATGACCATGTTAACTTTGTTATTCTTATTATCGGTTAATGTTACAGCAAATAGTCTAAAACCTTGACGGCCAACTAGGGCTGTGCAATTAATCGAATTTTGATCGGGATTTCAATTTCTGCTCCTAACGATCACAAAAACAGTGTAATCGAGAAAAAACGATTATTTTGTACATTGCATTTTCTAAGAACTCTAATTTTTTTCTTGTGTTAGAATGACACTCACAAGCGCAGTTTTCTGCCTCCCGAAACCGAAAGCGAAACTCACTCAGTCGTCTATTATAAAGACGCATTTTACAGTATAACTCCATATCCATCGTGCGCGCAGGCACCAAAAGAATCACATGTCATTGCATACTTTTTAGCCAAAGATGGGTGCCCCATTATCACAGTTGAGAACGACCGCTCTAGAATGTTGTTGCATACTTTGGACAAGCATTATAATTTGCCGAACGACCGCTCTAGAATGTTGTTGCATACTTTGGACAAGCGTTATAATTTGCCATCTCGCCACCACTTTACCAGAGTTGCTCTGCATGCTTTACATGAGAAATGCTGTGCAGAAGTGGCGACCAAGGCAGAGTATTGATCTATGGTCTACAGTATTTTATATATTACAGCAAGTAATTGCAGCAGCTCCATGAGTTTACCTCACGGCAATGCAGGGAATTTGTTTGTTAGTTGGCTTATCAGCTTTGTCTGTTTTGAGTTTTTTTACTGAAACATTTTTCTTCAGCAGCTATTAGATTGCGCATCTCTCTGCACCAAAGTAACGAAAATAACGACCCACCACTATCATTGAGCAGTTACTCACATTCTCGTTCTCGGTTTCATTAGTGCAGGTGTAGTGTAGAGCCATGTATTACTTTTGAACAATTATTCTACCGACTGAAGAGCCAGGCTTCTTGTTACTTCTATTCAGTAGTTTGTTTGAACTGCTGTTTGTGATTCTACAGCATACTTAATTAAGCACAGTGATCGTGCGCACATGAAAAACCTGCAGGCAAAATAGAAACTAAGATACGTTTAGAAGTGTTAAGTTATTTGTATTTATTATATAAACAATTATTTGCAAATATAATTGAAAGACATTGCTGTCTAATCAAATGCAAACATTCAAATGAACTATGTGTGCTGGTCACACTCAACAAAGTCAGAAAATGCACCTGCTCCTGACTTCAGAATATTTTCACTGTTTTTCAAAATTAACAAATGCAAATTTCCAAAGTCAATGTGTAATCGATTTAAATAATCGGGATTTCAATATTGACTAAAATAATCGTGATTATGATTTTTTCCATAATCGAGCAGCCCTACGGCCAACATAATGTTAGCACCAGCCACTATCCAAATGTTTGTAAAATAGACTATGAAAGTGCCTGGTAGATTTCATACACAAAGCAACATTTTTTTAATTTTTAAAATTCAGAATTTGACCAAAAATCTTACTTTAAAAAATCCTAACCCTGGCCGACACATAGCGTAGGCTACTGTAACATTACTGTTACCGTATGTAGCCTATTAGCTAGCTAACGGAATCATTCTCCAGTCAGGTTACTACATCAGTAAAACAAATATATGTGTGTCTGTGCCTTGACAGGTATTCAGGAACATTTTAAAAACTGCTGGGCATGTGATCAACTACAAAATGCCAACTAAAGTCCACTTTATTGTTCAAATTCACAGGTAGCTCCTATAAACGTTTGTGCAATCTCCCCAACTTGTCAACTATGTAGTGTTGACGAACTGACCGAAGAGTTGGTTAATTAACCCGACTCGTGTCACTGAACTGGGAGAATCGAGTGCAAGACGTGAAAGAACCGACTCACTCCTGCTTTTTGCCGAAAGAGAATTAACGGCACGCTAGGTAGGCTACGGTTCACCAATTCACAACTCCCATTAGGCTAGGCGAGGAAATATTTCAACCATGAGCTTATAGATTATGAACATAACATCACCAAGTACTGATAAACTGTGTACGTTATCGGCTACCTTAATGTGTTTAGTTGATGCAAGTATTTAGCAAAGTGTGATCAGTAATTTTTAGAAGGTATGCTGTCTTGAGAAGACTGCGCACCTCTGCACCAGGGTACTGAACTAGACCGAAAGTAACAGTTAAACTGCTTGAGTCTTATGTAATCAAGCGGAATTGCCGAGACCGCGAACCAGGCTACTGAACGAGAGCGAAAGTAACCGTGCAACCGCTCAAGTCTAATGTAATCAAGCGGAATTGCCGAGACCGCGAACCAGGCTACTGAACGAGAGCTAAAGTAACCGTGCAACTGATCAAGTCTAATTTAATCAAGCGGAATTGTCGAGACCGCGAACCAGGCTACTGACCCAGACCGAAATTAACCGTGCAACCGCTTGAGTCTAATGTAATCAAGCGGAATTGCCATGAACACAATCACCTATGCACTTGAATGAAAAACTTGGTTAATAACTCAAACTTGCAGAGAACCAAGACACCCACATTATCAATGGGGAATTAGGCTACAACACATACAAATACATGTCATGTTATCTTGGTAGTTATGTTAATGTTGCAGGCTGCATGGTAGAGGCTGTCACAAGGAGATGCTACTGAACGAGACCGTAACCGAGGATACTGCACGAGTCTAATGTAATCAAACGGGTGTCCCCTCCCCCCACGGGCATGCGAACCGGTGACCGAATCTATTAACTCGGTAAACCAACTAACAACCGTCCGGTTGAACAGACTCGCGTAAAAGAGTGGCGTCATAGACAAATCGCGTGCCGGATTGGTCTATACAACAATTCTGCTGACCAGACCAGAACTGACAAGACCAGACTGAGATGAAGAAGTTGGCAGAGAAATGTGCACATCATTTTTATAGAAAGGTGACACTTTTAATCTCCCCTCGGCCAGAACATGCTGTGATGGCCAATTAGCTCTAGTCATTGTATTAGAAAAAACCCAAGTTAGGAAACTATCCCCAAGCAAAAAACTTGTTGTTCAACGTGTTACTGTAGCTCAAAAGAAAGTTTAGTGAAGTCTAGAGATGGGCCAATACCAATTTTAATTTTTACAGAGTATTTTATTTTGGGTACTTGCCGATACGAGTACTGACAAGTAATTTTAATAACTATTGGCGTCTTTCCACCGCAGGAACTTTCCCCAGGAACTAGGGACTTTGGGGTGGTACTTTGGTCGAAACGCGCAAAGCAGCCCAGGAACTAAATAAAGTTTGGGGTAGATTTTTACCCCATAAGTACCACCTCCTCGGAGGGTAGTACTTTTGAAAGTTCCTGACCTTTAGGGGGTTGGACTTTGGCACAGAACATGCTGATTGGTTGGTGAACGTAGCGTTTCGATTGGTTGAATCCACGCTGAATTTTTCATCACAACCACCATTTTTAAAACTCTGCTACCATGTAAACAGTAACAGTTTTATTAGTGAATTCAAAATCATTCAACAGGAATGTAAAAAATACGACCGATAAACCGACGACGAGGTTCAGCCTTTACTGTGCATTTATGCTGAGGATAAAATACAGCGGGAGCTGGAAATGGCGATCGTAATGAGAAAGTAAGTGTATCAAAAAATATCAAGTCGGTTGTATGCGCTGGGCATTGTCCACACAGGAAAACAGTGCAGAGAGAGAGAAGCTAAATAAATTAAAGCAGAACTACAAAGAAATGAAGGACCATAACAACACTAATGGTTCTGACCGGCACACAAATTGTTATTGGGCCACGGACCTTCCTTTTTTCTGGGAGAGCACAAACAAGACTCGGCACATGCATTGTGGAAAGCTAGCCAAGAATCCGAGGACAAGTTTGTTGAAGGTAAATAATATCACTTAAAAATAATATTCTCTTAAACTTTTTTCAAAATTAACTTTTCTCATCGTATTTTCAGATGAATCAGCTGCCCACAGTGTGCTGCAGGCGACAGAGGTCAGCATGTTTCTTGCGAGAATCAGTAGCCCTCGTCCCAAGTCTACTTCTGAAACGCATGGAAGCAAGGCTACAAGGCCATGATGTCTGTTTAAAGAGAAAAATGTTATTGTATTAAGATTCGTAATCTCAATGGGTTTAGGGGTTTTTGCTACTAAAATTGGTTTCTACTGTGTTGTTTTTGTTGTTGATTGTTTCCGGTGACTATAGGAAACCACAACCCTACACAGATATTGTACATGATGTAGCCTTTTTCGTCATACGTAAAGAAAAAATATATATTTTATTTATAATTTGCTGTTTTGTTTTTCAGAAAAGTGTGTTTTAATATATTTTGTACTTCAAGCATTTATGCATTGAACACTTTATGTTTGATTATTAAATTATAATAACAATCTTTACTTTTCAGATCTAATAAAGTCATGATCTTTATTCCAACCATTACTGAGAAGTGTATTCCCATCAATGTAGTTTAGCTAGTCATAGTTCAGTAGTGGTTGATTCACTATTGCAGTTCTTATGAATGCAGGTTGTGGGTGATAAAATATTACAACTTTTGGATATACAGATTCTGATAGTACAAAATATATGTGGATCATTATTCTTTAAATTGGATTATTGTCACATTAAATTCTATTTTATTTTACAGACTGTTGAATGACATGTTTAAACTGTTAAATTTACTCAACAAACTTGTTCACTTCAGTGAAACAATGATATTAATATTACTGAAATCCAATGTTAAATATACATGTTTTAAATGTTAAATTTACATGTAATTTTGTAAGTATGGATTTTTTTTACAGTGTATCTACTGAGCTGTCAAAGCTTGTCTTGCAATCTCACACACCCATAGATGAAAGCGACATATTAGCTCTTTCTCGGAGGTGAATCAACTTCCAGTTCTGGGACTGTACGCCAAAGTACCACACAAGTTGGATTATTTCAACTCTTGCGACACACCCGCCGCACCGCATCCACATTTTGCCAGTTCTGGGAGATTTGCCGGAGCGGTGCGCATTGCTTCCTATTTAAATGAATGGAATTCCGCCGCAATACAACCAGTTTGCCGGATCTGGTGTGAATCGGGCTTTAAAGCGCCAACATGTCTGTCACTCATTAGGCCGCGCCCCCAAATTATAAAACTTTTAGAATTTAAACGGATGAGTTATAAAAAAATTCACCCCCCCCACAGTTGACAGAGAGGGAAATAAGCAATATACACCAAAACCATTTTTTGAACCAGGCTATAAACATGATTATTTCTGCTGTAAAGTTGGGCATTTTGCCATAGAGGTCTATTGAAATTGCTCCTTTCTGCAGCCAGCCTCAAGTGGCCATTCGATGAATTGCATTTTTTTGTACTTCCTTGTTAGCTTCATTTGTCAGCCTCGGAGTTTGCCCCTTGGTTCAGTAGCCCCTGAAGTTCTATTAGCAATTGCTGTACCAGAGCAGCCCAGTAGGCAATCGATGGTGCGCCGCCAGCGTTTTGTCGCAGGCGGGCTGCTGGTGTCTATAATGTCGTTCAGCCAGCGGGCCGCAAGCTTTTGCCGCTTTTCTCCGGATCTGAATTTGCATCAGTTAATTTGCATCTCTGTCGGCTTTCCACCAGTGGCCCGCTCGCGGCGCACCATCGACGGGCCACCGGAAGAGAGCGTGCGCTGTGCCCCTGCCTATCTGCTTCTTCTTTGGGATTATTGGCAGATCGCAAACAACTGAATGATGCATATACCACTCGCCTGTCCTGGCTATATGCTTGGCACTCGCCATCTTCTTCCAGCAGGAGCAGAGAAAAGCGGACTGAATATACTTTTTCGCTTTTGTGAACTCATGGAAGTACCGATTTGGTGTATGGTTTAACCAGACTGTATTTTTGTTGGTGTATTCTAGTTCGCTAAATATAAAGTAACATAGTTTGACAAAGAATCGAGTGATGTTAGTTTTTTAGTTAATGTAGGCTACATTGTATTTGCTCTTGCATTGGCTAGTCGTATTGTTACCGTAAATATAGCGATCAGAGCTGCCATTTTTTGGGATAAAAAGCACTATAACGTTTAGATTTTTCAACCGATTTCAAATAACTACTATACAGACTCTACTGCATTTGGCAACTTTGTGTTTTTGTACTCGGTGTATTTAATGTGATGTTGTCCTGCACGTCTACGCTTTGTCTGGTCCAGGTGCGGCCTTCTGTAATGCCTAGATGGCTAACCTCTAGTGCTAGCTAGTATGTACTGTAGTAACACGACATAATGATGGAATGTACTTGGTTTTCTAAATACATCCATCGTTTATTTAGATAAGCATGTTATTGATAAGGAACAACAAAAAGCGGTTGCTGCAATAACACAAACAAAATGTAGCCACCCACTTGTGCTACTACCATGGGTTTATAAGAGAACACGAACTGTAGCTAAACTAGCTAGCGCTAGCTACTATAAGGTTCTTCTTAGGATTTATTGGCAGATCGCAACTACATGATTGCATATACCGCCACCTACTGGTTATGAGCGTGGCTGTCTGACACCCCAAACTTATTCTCCCCATCAAACTGGTTTCCCTACTAAACAGTATAATTTCTTTATCACTTTCCCGAGTTTGTTCCCATTAATTAACTTTTTCTACACACAGCCATCATATCTGCTTAGTGACATTAACACTTTTTTTATACATACAGGTCTAGTTACTGGAGGACAGTACTGAAGCATGTTCAAGGTCACTTATAGGAATTAGCAGCTGCTTGTACTGCTACACTAGCTGCTGTACCAGGTGCTGTTCCAAGGTATTCTACTACTGGACACACTGACACTAGAAGTGATGAGTATTGATGGAACAGATGGGGAAACTACAGCACCTGTGGCACAGGCAACGACTGACACTGTAGCATGTGAGTCCAATATTTGGTGTTTATTAGCAAGGTTGCATTTTTGTGATTTGCATAAACAAACCGGTACAGACGTTACCTAGCTTAGAGTTTCTTATTGTATTTACAGATTTGAATATGTTGTGTTTATTTTTAGGGTTATGTAGGCCTTTTTGCTAAACCTCTTTTCTAAATACTGCTTTCAAATCATGATGTTTTCTGTTGTTTCGTACCAGGTGGAGGACTTTAGCTCTACACGTGAAGGTAAGAATTAACATTTTCTAAACACTTTATATAACTTAAGCTGTCAAGTATAAAACCTTTAAATTCTTCTTTCTTTAGGTTTACGGTTTGTCTGTTAAGGCTGGTAAAGACCTAAAGTACACGGTGTGGCAAACACTACCATGCATCTTCAAAAATGCTCCCGCAGTCTTGACGACATGGACAGGATCTGGGAAGAAGACCAGCTTCAGGGACCTTTCCCTCAGGACTATTAAGTTATTTTGTACTTTGCTATTAGATTCTTGTTCATTTTATAAAGACTTCTCAATCATGTCAGACCATTTAAATACATTAACGGGTTAATGTATTACAGGAGCTTGTTTCTTAGGTCTTGTTCACCACCTGGGAGGCTGTCCCCTATGAACTAATCAAACATGCAGGTACATTTGCAGTAACCATTCATAACAACTTGAAATACAGATGTGTTTTTCAGGGTAAATGCTTACAAAACCTAAATTCTTCCTAGATACGTGGGAGGATGCGCGTGTGTATCGTCAGAGGAGTGAAAACAGTTCCAGCATGGAAACTACTGATGTTGTGACAAGGAAGCGAAAACGCCAGGCTAATCCAAAATACCAGGCTGCGTATTTTGGGGATAGCGACGATGAGGTTCCAAGTCGCACCTCATGTGTTCTGGATGTGCCACAAAAGTCCCAAAGTTTGCTGGGCCCCTACCACCCCAAGGACACACGTCGACACCACAACACTCTGTGGATTGCAGCCCTGTAGGTATGTGAATTACATGTGGTAATTACTGCAGTGTTTACTTAGTTGCATTATTTATGAGTATGCATAATACGCATGTGTATTTGTAGTTTGGGCCACTGCCAGTACTCCCCGGCACCATCTGGAGTACCAGGTGGAGGACTTCAGTTCTACACGTGAAGGTAAGAATTAACATTGGCAGACACTGCAATTTATTTAGTTCTGAGGGCTGTGATATAACCTGATATTTAGGACTGAATAATTTACTGTATTTTCAGAATACTTGGAGAAGATCTAGAGGCAGACTGAGGAGATTGTACATATGAGGGCCCAGCTGGCACTGCAGTCAAGTAAACACATTAATCTAGTTATGCTTTGTGTCTTCATAAAACACTTCATTTGTTTTGAATGTCGTGCAATATGTCAGTGTTATATAATGGTGTTTAACTGCTTATTTGTAGGTCTAGGTAATTAACTTTTGTGCCACATAGGCACAAGGAGTGAAGAGCTGCGCTCCGTGTTGAACCAGGAGGCCCCAGTGCTTGCTTGCGTCCAAGCAAAAGCCTGGTGGGGGAGTTGTTGTTCCCTAATGTTCAGGGTATTCAGCTCCCCCTGGACAACCTGGTAAGCAGTTTATTTTCATTAAAGCATTTAAACTTAGATGTTACGTGTTTCTAATCACAAAACATAAGCTTTCAAGTATAAAACCTTTAAATTCTTCTACCTGTAGGTTCACTGTTTGTCTGTTGAGGCTGCTAAGGACCTGAAGAACACGGTGTGGCGAATGCTACCATGCACTCTCACAAACGCATGGTAGCATTCGCCACCATGCATTCTCACAAACGCTCTTGCAGTCTTGACGACATGGACAGGATCTGGGAACAAGACCAGCTTCAGGGACCTTTTTCTCAGGACTATTCTTCAAAGTAAGTTATTTAGTACTTTGCTATTAGATTCTTGTTAATTTTATAAATACTTTTTTCACAATCATGTCAAACTCTGGATGCCACTAAATTCCGCACCTCATTTGGCCACTTCTCCTTCCAGTTCTCTGCTGCTAATGATTGGAATTTTCTACAAAAATCCCTGAAGCTTGATTCTATTGTCCCATTAACCACCTTCAAAGCACTACTAACCAATCTACTGTCAGACCACTGCACATGTTAATCCCACTCAACCCTCTTCTGTCGTTATGCACT
>JACXGM010016116.1:0-12015 GCA_016801145.1 Umbra pygmaea
CGACTAGCGGTTTGAGCTCAAACAACGCTAAGAGAGAGCTACGAATGGTCCAGACCAACCTTACGAAAGTGTGACTTACAGAAGATATACTTAGCGTACGAACGTTTCGGGAACCGTGCCATTAGGTTAAGAGAGAGGTTAAGGAATAGGTTAAGAACTACTTAGCGATAAGAACGTTTTGGGGAACCGGGCCCTGAACGGTACTCAGAAGGATAGTTAAAGCCTTTGAAATATTTTTGTATTCTTCTCCTAACTTGCGCCTTTCAACAACTTTGTCCCGAAGCCCTTTTGAAAGCCCCTTTTCGAGCCATGGTGTAATTATTAAGCATCTATGGGAGATAATTGGGGGTTAGATGGCACTGTGTTTAGGGAGTTGGACTAGTAGTTGGAAAGTTGCTGGTTAAATTCCATGCTGTGCCAAATGTTGTTGTGTCTTTGGGAAAGGCACTTCTCCCTAACTTGCTCCAGGAAGAATGCCCATTTACTTACTGTAAGTCACTATGAATAAGAGTGTCTGAAAATAATTTAACCAATGCTTGGATTATTTTATAATTAATAAATAATGATGTTTTCCAAACAGAATTTTAAAAAATGAATTTACAAATGTCAAATTAAATATTGTGGACTAGGTCAGGTGTTACAACAGCAAAATTTTACACCTCTCAAAGGTGAAACTGCCTACTGTTGGAAGAATTATCTAAAAGTAGCTGACTAAAAGTAATAGGACATCAAATTAGCACACATATTAGCACAATTTGTCAATCATCTGAAAATGATTCATTCATAAGGAATTTACTATATTGAAGCAATATAGAATATGCTAGTGCGTTTTCTTTTATGTATTTGCATTGAGGAAAAAGTGGCTGGTAAAACTTTTCAACAAAAAAGTTATTTTCCCACCCTGGGTGTGTGATATTGGAAGTAACTGGTTGTACCTGAACAAGTTTATCATGGTTACTCTAAGGGGCTGATCACTTATCCAAACCAGGTATTTCACTAAATACATTTTAATAATCGTTCAGAATTTTTGTAAATGTTATTTTCACTTTGATGTTGAGGGTTATAATTTGTGAATACAGCTGGCAAAAGGCATCTTAAATTATTTTAATTTCCAGAGTGTAATGTGAAAAGGATTTTGACAGGGTATGATCATTTTCCATAGGCACTGTAGCTACACTATAAGTGTGAATCACTTTGCTAACTAGTTATACAGAACTGAAGACTGTTATCTATGGAGTAAAATCAGTACCGCAAGACGAAGCTCTGTAAAAAAAAATTGTGTTTATCTTCATGATGTTTGTCTTTCCCATGTGTATATTTAGGCCCACTTGGGCTGATGTTTCTGCGAGTAGAGTCATCTTCTCTTGTATCTGATGTAGAATGTGTGAACGTAGTGCCAATTCATCTGCAAGTTCCAGGTCTTCTAGTCGTGTCCATAATGTCCACTGGATTACATTTTTCCTTCCTTCAGTTGCAGTTTTCATTACCCAGTCGATGACTAGGAGAAACAAGAATGGGGATAGCAGGCAGCCCTGTCTAACCTGGTCTTAATTGCAAACTGGTTAGTGAGTAGTTTCTCATGTATATCTCTACCAGTCATTCCCTCGTAGCTGCTTTTAATCATGTTCACAAGTTTAGTGGGCACTCCATGATTTCTCAATAGTTTCCAGACAGTCTCTCTGTGTACGCTATCGAATGTCTTTTCCTAAATCCTGCTTGTTGGTCTCTTAGTGTTTTTAGCTAGCTAAGATAATTATACTGCAAGCATGAAAAGGTTTTCAATTGAAGGCTGATTTCATTAATAAGCTCCACTAGTGTTAGCCATATCAACACAATAGATGCAAAACTGATTGGAAATGATTTAATAACACCATGGCAATATTATATAAAGTAATGAACAATAAGTATGATGCTTGTCAGCTTCGATGTCTGTGTGTTTGGCATGCTTTCAACTCAACTGCTGTTGGTTCGATCCTAAGGGCACATAGTCGTGGCTAGATCCTATACATGGATTTGATACAGAAATTGTGTTATTTAATTGGCAGTGATGGCTTTGACAGAGCTGTTCCCACCTCCTAGCATGAGACACACAAAACCTTTTTGCAAGTATACAGATCTTTTTCTACAGGTTTGCAAATCTTGTTTCAAGTATACAAATCTTTTTTACAATTATACAAATATTTTGTACAAGTATACAATTCATTTTACAAGTATTCAAATCTTTTGTACAAGTATACAAATATTTTGTACAAGTATACAAATCTTTTTTACAGAGCTTCGTCTCATGGCACTGATTTTACTCCATAGTTATCAACAGTAAGATGCAGTGTGTGATTTTGTCCACTACTTGTACATGTGGTGCTACTGAGTCATGTATGTGTGCTCTCCATCATGATTTGTGACCAATGTCATCAAAACCACTCAAAATAAACTGTATGTCACGATTCTACTTAGAGATTATCCACATACAAATAGCATATTACATTTCCAAGGTACAAAAAATATATGGAGTCCATTTATACCATTACTCCAATTGTTTGAATTTATGTAACAATTAACCAATTCATTCATTATTATTAATATGTATATTATATACAATACAAGTACTCCTAAAAAATAACCCCTCCATTTTAACCACAAACCCTATGAACAATGTTTGGATAAGGCCTAGTAGATGAGGGAAAGAAAAAACCTACCTGATCTATTGTACAATGACAACTGCTATTCAATAAAAAAGGTAATGTGATTCTGACTTCCACGGGCAACTCAAACAGATTTAGCACCCACCGCATATTTATTTATTTTTTATTTATTTAACCTTTATTTAACCAGGTAAGTTGACTAAGAACAATTTCTTATTTACAGCAACGACCTGGGAGCAATTAGGGTAAAGTGTCTTGCCCAAGGACACAACAACATTTGGCTCGGTCGGGAATCGAACTGGCAACCTTCTGACTACAAGTCTGACTCCCTACCCACTGAGCCATCTGCGCGCATATGCAGAACCTTATTGACTCCCTTGGTAAAGAGAAGCAAAGAAAGCTACAAAGAACTATCATTGTTTTCATCAGCCTTGTGTTTCGGCTTCAGGCATAGGTGGAAATGCTGTAACGTAGTTTGTCCCCCAAAGCAGCAACTTAGCTCACTATGCCACGCGGAGCCCCCTGACACTACAAACTTCAAATAACATATCAACTAACATAGCTATCGCCAACTACCATGGAAATGATTGCAGCAATTCACTAAAAAGGAACAAAAAAGTATCTGATTTGATATCAAACTAACTAGAGAGTTGATATTAATTATTTTGGACTCACCACCATCCGTGTCCTCTGCACTGCACTCTTGGATGAACTCACATAGCCCCAGGCTGGCCGCATTAGGGAGGGTACCCAGGATGGAATCCAGGGAGGGTCCAACTTTCCTTGGTGGAAGTGGAGAGGTAGCCTCCCCTGTCCCTCCTTCCACCCGTTGTTCATCACCTTGCTCCTCCCCCTGGATGACTTGGCAGATGAAGTCCTGATTGAGTTGTTGGGCCACCGCCTCAATTTCTTCCAGCTCCCTGTCCACCTCAGGTTCTGCCCCCATGGGACTTGAGCATGAGGCCTGAGAAAGCACCTCGTCCAGGGGTTCTAATAGGTAGAGGACAGGCCATGGGGATATATACCAGTGATTCGCAAATACTTGATGTCTCACAGTTTGGTTTTAGTCCTAAACTTTATATTAACATAGGATTTAAACACAAAAAAGGTTTTAATGTTTTTTTGTAAATTTTTTCCCCATTTTCTTCCCCTCCCAAATCCCACCAACCCTGCCTTGTCAGCAGCTCCTTGTACAGATCTGCGGGATGGCGAGGGGCTCGCACATGGTTCATCCAACCACATGTCGCCAAGCCAAGCTCTATGCCAATTTGCGCTGCCTCGTGCAGGAGGCCCGGGGAAAGTCAGAGAACCTATAGTCAAGCTTGAACCATTGACTATCATGTCGTAGACTGTCGTGCAATGCAGCCACGCAAACCCCCGCCAGTGGTTGCTTAGTTAATCAATCAGGAGATACTGTATACGTGAGCCCTATACTGTGAAGCAAGTTCAACATGCCCAGGATTTATTTTCGTTAGCTGGCTTCACTAAGCCTTACAACCGCAATCCACATAAGAGGTGTCACGACGGTGGTTATCAATTTGTTAAATCAACCCAGGTTTTTCCACTATCTCCACTATGCCACGTGGACCCCCCCCAAGTTTTAACATGTTTTTGAAGAACCATTTTGATTGTTGCCCGACTTTTTGCTCACTATGACACGCAGAGTCAAGTTCAAATATAGCAAAACATTGTTTTGGATTGTCATTGGTTACCGCTGTCTAGTAACATTTTCCCAACACCCTGTACTGTTTCACGTAAAACCCAAAACGTGCGAGGGGCTTGCCTACATTGTTGCCTTCAATAATAGGTTTTTAACACAAGCTTTGTTGAGATAAAACAAGAAAGACAAATAGCAGTGACCACACAAGTATGTGACCACACAAAGACATGCCAGATACACACCCACCTGTTCCTTTGGCATAGGCGGCATAGGGCCCCCTGAGCCTTGGCCTGCTATTCTCCAGCTCTGTCTCGATTTCATCTTGGTATGAACTGATTTCACCTGCAGATGCAGAGAGAAATTAAGATTACATAAAATTCTCGAAAAACGCATGTTGACTACATTGATTTAAATTGGACATATTGTAATAAAATTAACTTATTTATTTCTTTTAGGTTTTCCACATTCCCCCCCCCTCCCAATTAGTCATGTCCAACTCCCATGACCTTGCTGGGATTGTCAAAGAGCTCACGCATGGTTCCTTCAACCACATTCTTATCACAAAGCTCTTTCAACACTGAAGCCTTTAATCAGTACATCTATGGAAGGATTACACATTAACCAACAATACTTTCCGGACAGAACTCATAGGCGCCCCATCTGCACACAAGGAGTCACTGGAGAGCGAAATAGCAAGGTACCAGTACCGTAGTCCAATTTATCTACTCCCTTATCCCAGTAAGCATTGTACCAATTTGCAATGCCTTATGCTGGAGCTCCGGACAAATTCAGAGAAGCTGTGACCATGATCAAAACTGTGGCCACAGTTTGCAGTGCTGTCCTGTGAAGAATTGACTTACCCCACTACACCATGCAGAGGCCATCCATTTTAAATGTCTGTGTTTCATTTATTTCTAAAATGCCTAAAAGTCTGATAAATTATCACATACTTATAAATATTCATAAACATTGTAATTGTGGAAAACCTACAGTACAGAAAACAATTCTTCCAATATACCTTGTACTTCATCCAGCTTCTTGGCTAACTCCTGTTCAAGCTAAAAGGAGGAAAGGGAGAGGTAATGTGAGAAAAGAACCTTGATAAAGAAACGAGTGTCACAACTTTACATTTGATACAGTACACTCAAGGATACAATCTATCAGTGGCACAAACCGTTTCAATGGCCCAATCCCAATATCCACTCATAGACTCACAGACTTGCGTTCTCGCTAAATTTTGAGGCAAAGGGCTGTCCTACTCTCAAATCCTTAAGTGTGCGAGTGCTCTCTCGCAGACATTTTGAGCCCTTGAAACACCCTTTTTGTTATTTCTGCATTTCTGTAAACTTTGCCTGAGGAAATTGCCCACAGTTTATAGTGTTGTGACGTGAAACATGGGGGGAAGCCTGGAAGAGAGAAACACCCCAAAAAACCTGCCTTTTAAGAGCAGAAAGAATGCTAAACAAACAAGCATGGAAGGAGCAACCAACCCAGATGTTAACATGGTTAGAAAGGTTTACATTCATTATAAACACAAAACTCACTGATTGTTCATATAGCCAGAACTGTGTGTAGTTTGTCCTATAGTGGCATGATGATAAATATTCTTTAATCGGATTTGACCCAACAACATTACAATTTTTTTACAAACCAGGAGTTAACAACAAACGCTTCAGCTTATTCATCTGCGGATGAGCTTACAACAAGGAAGATCTGTAAGTTTGTATTTTTCTGTAATTACATAAATGTCCCAAATTAAATGCCTAACAAAAGATGTATTACATTGTTTAAGGGATTGTATACAGTAACATTGGAATACGTGACCAACTTGATTTGTTTGCAATATTCTTTTTTTTGTTTTATCTCCACAACAAAATATCCATTGTTTCGAACCCGTAACCTCAGGATGAAAGGCACTTCATTACGCTATGCAACCTCTGAAGAAATCAGCAGAAAACAGCTGTTTTATTTCCTGGAGCACGGAGTACACTTGCGCTCATGCATTGACTTAGAAAGCAGCTAATATCTTTAAAACTTCTCCTAAAAACTTAATGTCTCTTTGAATACAATAATATCTAAAATTATTTAAAGATACAGATATATGCTACGTTAAGCAAGACAATTTATAAATGGCTGTGAGCCAAACAACCACTGTTGTGCTCACTAATGCAACCTGGTGGCCACAAATTGTACTTTTTTAAAAGGAATTACCCCCGTGACAAACCGCGGTAAGTTTCGTACTTTACTGACAAAATTAGATGAGTAACATCTCTACATAACAATATAGGTAATTGGCCAGGGACAGCAGTAGTGGGTTTGGCATAGAAAAGAACCCCACATTTAATGCATAATACGGTGGTGGATCTTTATAACAACAACAATACATTGCCAATAACATTGAGTGCTAGGGCTGCACGAATATGGCCAAAATGATAATCAAAATTATTTTGATCAATATTGAGATCACAATTAGTTATCATGATTATTTATTGATGTTAACTAAAGCTAATTTTATTGTCACATAGGCTAATTATAACTGCTTTCACATTCATATTGTGCTACATTCCTGCAAATGTACAAATATGTGCATCAAAATAAAATGGTTCCTCTTATTCACCAAAATTCTGTGCATCTCCTGAATAGCATATTGTTAAGCTCCCAGGGCTCCTGGACCAGTGTGCAAAGTTTGTGGGCCATAAAAACAAGTTAACATCAAAATGCTGCACCCATTTCTCACTATATTTCTATACATTTTTGAAATCCCAGCTATTTTTCACATCCAGAAAGTGTTGGTGGTGAGCAGGATGTTGTCTGACATCATTGGAGAGTTGTTATTTTGTCATTTTCGCTTCCTACTTCCTGTCTGTAATGTGTTTAGTAAAAAAAAGACAGTCTAAACTACATGACCAACTTTGAGGAGACATAGCTCCAGCTCTTTTCAACCCACAGGGATGATCAACCACTCATTATGATCCACCACTAACCCACAGGGATGATCCACCACTCATTATGATCCACCACTAACCCACAGGGATGATCCACCACTCATTATGATCCACCACTAACCCACAGGAATGATCCACCACTCATTTTGATCCACCACTAACCCACAGGGATGATCCACCACTCATTATGATCCACCACTAACCCACAGGGATGATCCACCACTCATTATGATCCACCACTAACCCACAGGGATGATCCACCACTCATTCTTTTCGTCTGATCTTCCTCTTTCCAACGGTACCAAGATTTAGCTAGCATGTACGCTCTAGAGCGTCTGAGGTCTTTGATTGGTTTTAAATATCGCTCGATCACGCAAATTCGATCGTGGGAAGTCAAAATCGTGATCGTGATTAAAAGTTGATCAATTGTGCAGCCCTATTGAGTGCTATATCCAGGCACCAACTGTAGGGCTCAAACCCCTGTTGGTAATGGAACACACATTGATACATCAATCAAACACACAGATCCATCAATTACATGGCAAGCCAGTAAATGTCTGGAAAAGGTGAAAAAACATACCTGCTGCAACTTGACCTTCCTCTGTCCAGCAGTGAAGGAAGGTGGGTCACACTCCTCCTCCAGGTCAACCCGCATGAACTCATCGATAGTCAGCTGACTGGTGGGCGTCTCCTCAAATTCTGTCAGTCTGGATAACAAGAGAGTTGTGGAGTGGTAACTACAAGGCCATACTACGGAGGATCTTTAACTCAGAAAATAATTTCTTAGTGTGGTCTTCAGAGAATAGTGTGGGATCAAATTTGGTCCAGATGCTTTTGACAACATTCTCTCCCATCTTTCCTGTCTTTTTCTCACTGACTCTGTGCCAAGTAGTGAAAACAATTAGGGATGGGACTACAACATTTAAAAAAATCAAAATCTATTTCTTCAGTAGACCATTTTATGTGTTTGCTATAATCACATACAACTCAACCCTTACCACAAATCCAATTTAAGTTGGCTTTAAATGTAACTCCCTGTGCCTGTGCACATTTAAAAGATGATGTACAGTGTGGAGGAAGGTAAAGTTTGGCCTATACCAACAGCGTAACACACACTATTTGACCATATCATAGAAGCTATTAATATAGGCAAGACAAATGGTTGTAGATGCAAATTGTTTTTTACTTAAAATGATCTAAATTAACAGTCTAACCATGACATCTGCTCGTACCTTTTCCTGAGTGTGGCCTCACACACTTTCACCACTCCAATCACGTCCTTCACTGTGCGACGGAACTCGTGCATCCGTGCAGCCACCAGCAACGCTTGAAAGGAGCAGATGATACAGTGAGGAAGAAATACCCACGTAACACATCTCTGTTCTACTGTCAAGATGGCGGCAGAGATAGTGTCTTTCAGGGTCTTTATTAGTATTTTTGTGTGTATTGATTCTGGGACGGTTCCTTAAAATGCATATGCTGTATTCTCATATGACAAATATTTTTTAGCGCCAATAGCACGCTAGACACATTTCAGACCCGGATTAATACCCACGCAAGGTTTCTCCTATGGGGAAAGCCAAAGAGCCCTTTTTTCTAAGAGTGAACTGCACTGAGCAAACTGCATTAAGGAAGTCAACCAAGGTGAATCCTCTCAGCTGGATTCCTTTTTTTAAACAATAGAGGAGAATTTAATTCATTCACACAATCCAAAAGTATTATCAACACATAATTTGCCCCTGTATACTTAAAAATACATTAGATTTAAGTTATAATGACATAAAAGGTTTCAGTTAGACTAACAAGTGATTTGAATCATCGTGTTATTGCTCCTCCTCATCTACATTTAGATTTTATCTTAATATTTAACCTTTATTTAAGTGGTAACTCAGTGAGGAACAAACAACAACAACCTGGCAGGAGGCTCTTGTAGTTAATGCCCAAGCAAAAAAATGTACTTGAAATGTATTTTAATTATCCTAAATATACCTCTAATATATTATTTTGGTATGTATATTTTGAAAGTATATTTACTGAATACGTACTTATGGTTACACATAAATATACTAGAAGTAATCCTGGAGTATAATTTAAATATACTTTTCTTTACTTGGGTGGGTACTGGGAAATAAATAAAAATTAATTATTAAAAAGTAAACAAAGACAGAAAGCACCTGGCTATAGCACATTACCAAAAACAGAGCACATAGCATGACACCAATTAACCACAAAAGAAAAACAGTTAACATGACAAATGCAAGTCTTTAAGACAAGTCTCAAATCACTGCATGCAAATCCAATTCTCAAGTATGTTAGGCACAAGTCCAACTCAAGTCTCAAGTCTTATGTTAACCAATCAAAACAGGCCCAATTCTTGACAGCCTGAAAACATTAAGCTCCTCACCTAATGTAAAAACAACTGGAGAATGTGGACTGTTTTCACTTTCAAAAATGTCCAAGCTAGCTAGTTTTTGGTAACAACAAATTCTACCTAGCTACAATACAGTAGGGGGGTTTAAATGTAAATACAATGTGAATTTTTTTAGTGTGATCTATGTTTTCCCCTTTCTTTGAAATTCCTTAATAAAAAATGTATTAAAAACAAAGAAATGTTAATGTTGCGCTAGCTGCCTCTCTGATGGCTGTGCCACATTTTTTGCAACAAGAAAATGTATTTGTCTCCTTCCATTTTAAAATATCTATAGCAAAAGCTTTTACAAATGGAACAGGTGCACTTCCAGTTGCCATTTTGCCATTTCTGATGAGAACTGTTGCTAATGTTACTTAGGAGACTTTCAACTTTAAACACTTGTGCTTTCAGACTCCGAGTGTGACAAGAACAAGGCGGGAAAGCAGTTTTTTTCCCTTAGTTTCAGCTATTCTATATTTACTGTCCAATGACAACAAGTCCAAGTCGACTATCAAAACTTCTGAACAGATTTGTCAAGTGACAACTCAATTTCTTTGTGACTTAAGTGTGAGTTCAGTCCAAGTCAAGTGCTCGAATTAAGTCACCAACTCTGGCAGACAATATAACTACAAATCAGGGCACAAAAATGTTTACACAATAAGACCAAATAAAACAAAAGTGCAACTTTGCAGAACCTAATGGAACAAGAACATCACATACAGCAGTCATTCATAGGTGTTAGTACTACACTCGCCGGCAACTTCATTAGGTAAACCTGTTCAACAGCTTGTTAATGCAAATATCTCGTCAGCCAATCATATGGCAGCAAGTCCATGCATTTAAACATGTAGACAGAGTCAAGATGATCTGGTGAAGTTCAAACCAAGCATCAGAATTGGGAATAAATGTGATTTAAGTGGCTTTGAACGTGGCATGGATGTTGGTGTCAGACTGGTTTGAGATTTCAAGAAAGTGCTGATCTACTGGGATTTTTTAGCACAACCATCTCTAGGGAAAAGAGAAAATATCCAGTGAGCGGCAGTTCTGTGGGAGAAAATGCCTTTTTGATGGCAGAGGTCAGAGGATAATGGCCAGACTGGTTCGAGCTGATAGTAAAGCAACAGTAACTCAAATAACCCCTCTTTTACAGCCAATGTCTGCAGAAGAACATCTCAGAATGAACAACAAGTTGAAGTGGGTGCAGTTTGTGGAGGAGGGTGCAGTAGACCTGAATACTGCAAAGATTGTTAGGCTTGGCATCCAGTTTACCTCAGATTGCTAACTCACCTCATGTTGTGTTTTGTAGACCACCAACTGTTAGCAAATAGTGATTAGCGATTCCTATGAAACACTAAAACATATCCGTAAAAAAAAGGAAAAGTAATTTTTTGGCAGTACAATTTTTATTATTTTACACAATATTTTTCAAAGTAATAATGTGATCCATTAACAGACAAACTGTGTTTATACATCACATGATCTATTATTACTTTGATGGAACTGTCTGCTAAATAATAGAAATTGTACTCTCAAACAATTATTGGTAGGGCTGGGCTATATGGCCCAAAAATGATACCACGATATAAAACTGATAGTTCTTCGATACAATATGGATGACGATATATTTAAACATAGAGCACCTGCAGTGAATTGATCACATCTAAGTGTATAATCTGCTGTATAAACAAGTAAAAACAATACATAATGTAAATGAATTTTGATTGACATTATCTTGCTATATTGCTGTTTAGAAGTTTCAGGTAAAACTGAATAACCAGCAATATGAAATACAAGTCAGAAGAAACTTGCAGTGAGGTTTTTGCCATTGCATTGCACACATTAGCACATTGCCTCTTTAATGGCAAGTGAGATAAGGTCAGTTGCACCTATTCCTTACATTAAGGTTAATTTCATGCAATCAATGCAATACATATGCTGCACAGCCTGTGGCACAACTGGAAACTTGCAGTCAGTTTATTGACATTGCATTACACACATTAGCGCATTGCCTCTTTAATGGCAAGTGAGAAAATGTCAATTGCACCTACTCATTGCATTAAGGTAGATTTTATGCAATCAATGCAATACATATGAGGCATGGCCCACAGCACAACAGGAATATTCACAAAGGAGTTTGATTGTATCTAGCTATAATGGGATTTGGGCTAGAACACAGGTCAGGATTTGGACTAGAACACAGGTCAGGATTTGGGTTAGAACACAAGTCAGGATTTGGATTAGAACACAAGTCAGGATTTGGATTAGAACACAAGTCAGGATTTGGATTAGAACACAAGTCAGGATTTGGGTTAGAACACAAGTCAGGATTTGGATTAGAACACAAGTCAGGATTTGGAC
>JACXGM010016117.1:0-11846 GCA_016801145.1 Umbra pygmaea
TGGAGTATGGAGGTTTACATTTGAAGGCTAAACATTCCATTGATGTAAGGTCAGGCAGTGGCAAAGGAGAGAGTTTCAGTTCATCCCGATAGATTACGGCCAAACCACCCCCACGTCCAGAGCTGCGTGATTTTTCCATATAGACATAACCCTGAGGGCAAGCTTCATTGAGTACTGAGTGGTCGCCTGTTTTGTGCCAGGTTTCCACTAGGCACATGAAGTCTAATCCTCTATCCAGAATATGATCATGGATAAGCAGGGATTTATTGGTAATGGACTGTGTGTTGAATAATTCCATAGTGGCAGGAGACAGAGCTGATGGTGAAAGTCTCTGTAAGCTCCGCAGTACACTGTGGTCCACTCCATGTTTTATATATCTCCCACCGTTAGAGATTCTCAGGAGCGGTGAAGGGTTCCTACATACTCCAAGCGCGGCAGTGATCTGATGACGTCGTTGTAGCGCGACACGCGCAGCTGAGGACCAGATGGAGGGAATCGTCGATGCACCATGCAGGAGATAAACAAAGTCTTTCCGAGCACTTCTGTGGCAGTATTGGGGCCGGCGCAAAAGTCCAAGCTGTCTTATGGCTGTGATGCAAGGTGGAGCAGTGTTGAAATTGAGACTCAGCAGCTGAGAAATGGAATATCTCAACACCATGCTGGACGCTGGTGGCGTTAGCACAGTGTTTACACCGAAGAGCGACAACAGGTAAGTTGCTAAAGCACTCAGTCAAAAAGATTGTTGCGGTACAGAGAGGTAGGAAACTTGCAAGGGGCATAAAAGGCCTAAGAAGTCCTAAAAAAACACTTTCTTAAAATACACTAAATTAAAATAAATCAGAAATGGAGAAGCGGCGAACAGACAGCGCCAGCGTCCTCTCCTCTCCACATCTGAGGCCTTAATAACTAATTGTTTCTGCTCTCAAAAAAGCACAATTTATATGTGTCCTAGGATTGGGTAATATGAACAAAATATATTATCAGTCAGGATATTATCAGTCTCTTTTTTCTTTGTGATTTTTTAAAAGATTTTCTTCCCTTCCATTTCATTCTCTAATTCTGCCTTGACGGCAGCTTCGCAACTCCTTGTACAAATTGGTGGAATTACAAAGGGGGCGCTGCACAGATGGTTCACCCAACCACAACTCGCCACAGCCGCCAATTATTGTCGCACTGTTCACCCAACACAGAAGCCTTTAGTCGGATCATGCACAGGATGATTAAGTTCACCAACTATACTTCTGCGATTTCATTTACAGGTGCCTTTAAACTATGTGGAATAATATATAATTGTACTATCACAATCTAAACAACCTTTTCATGGAATTCAAAGGATTTAGAAGTAGAAAATATAATGACTGCATTTAAGATTATTTTATACCTACTACATTCAAATTTCATATTAGTAATTTTTCCGTACTCAACGACAACGATTATTTATAACAAGAAAGCCTCTGATTGGCTACTCTAAGGTTTGAAAAGACGCAGTCAAATCTCATTTGTTTATTTGCCCTTGTTTAATTACTAAAAATATTGGAAGGAAAGTATTAAAAACTGTTTTACCGAAATAACCTTGTAGCCTATATTTGGCAAATGTCCACAGTTCATGAATAACGGTGTCGCTACTCAATAGGCCTTTATTCTTGACCCACATAAACTGTCCGTTTGATTAAATCAGTGTTTCTCAAAAATGCAAATTTGAAAATATGTCATGCATAATTCCTAAAATAATTATACTATATAATGAACGAATTAAGTGATGGATTCTAAACATTTGAAATGTGTCTTTTAAATGTTTTTGTTTAAAAAAGGTTGTTGTTTAGTGAATATATCACTACCGGCGCTGTATTGTACATCTTTATATAGACTTTTTGCCACAAAAAAGGTTTTGCGCTGGTCAGGGGGTACTTGGCACTGGTTATGAGGTAAAACGGCAATTGAAAGGGGGTACAATATTGAAAAAGGTTTTGAGAAACACTGGATTAAATTATCACATTTTTTGGGTCCTGCGCTAATGCATACAACATTTTGATTTAGTTAAAAAGACGACACCGATATTGCCAAACACAGGGGGAGAAGGAACTGCATATGCCAGACATGGATTTTAACTTGAGATAAGCAAAATTAAAGCAGGGGAGGGACAAATATTACGGGCAAACATTTTAATAAAGACTATTAATTTAAATGGCAAAATTAAGCACTGGCCCGAACGGGAAAGTGACTATATTTGTTTACTGGCCCGCCGTTAGTTCTGGCTCCGGGGCATCATTAATGTTGAACCCTGCCCCCCACCCTCGAAAAAATATGCTCCTTGAAAGATATTTTAACAAACTCATCTGAAAATGCAATCAGGAATATTTTAATATATTGGCTAGTTTGTATAAACAGTGGTGGCATTTATTTTATTTAAGTAAAGTTTGGCGATATGATTCACTGGGCTCTATTTAATGTGTGTCCGCAAAGAGTGTATCCACCCTGCCCGGTCCCGCAAACGTTCAGTCAGAGCTTGTAGTGAAGAATTTACACAATTGTTAGGGCTATACGTTCAGAATACACTGACTAGCTATTAATTCTGAGTGGGAAAAGGATTGTTTTTCAGAAATGTTGCTATCCATCAACATGTAAACTTTAATTCCAGATGAAAAAAATAACTGTAGATATTCTGTAGATAGCCTACCTCAAATAAGTTTAATAAAACGCTGTTAGAAAACAGTGCTCATCCAGACATCCCCCTGATTGGTTGCTTGTCCTGTCTGTCAAAGTTGTCGGCTCTACAGAACTGAAACTTAAGTGCCGGTAAAAAGTAATGAATACTGAATGAAAAGCCATAGCGAAATGGTTATGACAGATTAGTTCGACCAACTTTTAGAATCAGGCACGTGTCCTGTGTTATCAAACTGTAGTATACTAAGCAGATTGAGGAATGGAATCATACTGGACGAGGGTGTGTCGCGTGTCCCTTTGTTGTTATTCCAGCGAACAGCTGATCAACACACACACATTTTAAGAGATCGTTATATTGGAATAATTTTGTAATACTTCTACCATTATAGAATTCAAAATAAGACAAAGAGGAACTCTTGCAAGGAGTTTAAGTGTCCCGTAACGCCTTATTTAATTGAAACATAATACAGGTAAGCTTAATTTTCTGGTAACATTGTTGTATTCATGTCGCTTATGGGGGTCGCGTGCACTTGTGATGAGTCTGGTGGGTCGCGAGTCCAAAAGGTTGAGATCCATTGATGTAAAGCACAACACAACAAATGACTAGGGAATGGTAGACGTCTTTATGGTAATCCTCAATTCATATATGCTGTCTGCTGTGATGTAATCGAAGGCATATAGCCTATAGTCCAATAATGTTAATTTGACAACTCAAACCTTGTAGTTAGCTAGCTAAATACCTGGACCCGTGATACATTTTTTGACCGCCCACTCCCGCCCGCAGCAAAGTTAAAACCGCCCGCTCCCAAAAGATTTGTGTTGGGTCCCGTAATGCAGTCCTCTACCTGCCGGTAACAATAAATCTACCGTTCTCGCTGTCTTTCTCTTTCGTCTCTCCCTGCCAGGGGTGGACTGGCCATCGGGAGGATCGGGAGTTTTCCCGAACGGCCGGTCCATTCCGGGCTAAACGGGCCGTCGCATTTTACTTTGACGGCCGGTCGGACGTATTAAAACAAGTGACAGTAGGCTGAAATGGACAGGCTGTTGCATCCGCAAAACTGCGCTCTGGCCCGGCCCTCAAATCAAGAGAGAGTTCCTCTATATTCAAATGAGGAGAAACCCAGAGTGAATGATTGACGAACGCAGGGAGCAACAGATACAGCGCACGCGCACACGCGCGCGCGCCACCCCCCCCCACCGCCGCCGGCCGCTGCATCCAAAGTCCCGGGCCGAATTTTTTCCCAGTCCATCCCTGCTCCCGCCTCTCCTTGTATGTGTGTTGCCAGCGTTGATGTGTCAAAAGGGCTCTGGTGTCGCTGAAAGATTTTCTCCGACGTCTTCACTATCGTTTCATAATATAAGCCTGAGCAGAGTCGTGTAAAAGCAGCGGCGGCGATAACTTTGCAGCGGCGGGCCGCTGCTGCAAAATGTACATAGCGGATACATTGACAAGGTACATCCATATGACAGGAAATACACTGCAATGACCCAGCAAAGGAGACCGGAACAGAAGGGGCTTTAATAGGACATGACTAACGAACACAGCTGACAGGAATATACTAATTACACTACACTAGGATGGTGTTACACCTTATACCACAAGAGGGAGACAAACCAAGGAATGATGCTGGGCCATTAAAACATAGAGAGACATGAACTGAAATGAACATAGAAACTAACGTAGGGACACTACACAACAGAAAGCACAAGAGTCCAAGTCTCATCCTGTGTGGACATAAGGAGGGGATCGTTATACGCACTACCACATTGACATCCATGCTGGTTGAAAATCAACAATGCCATCAACAACAAGGTGTTCAGAGTCTGCGCCTTGAAAACAAGACTTACCTACATGTATAGATGGATCAGGTTTTAGAGCATATTTTAAATGAATAAAAAGTAAATGGATGTCCCAATAGCAGTAGGATATTATAGAATTATATTTTCATGTTTTCTACAGACTGCTGAAAACCTTTAGATGTACCGTAAATTCATTGTTTGTTCTATATCTCACCTTTATTTAACCAGTTGGGCCAATTGAGAACAGATTTTCATTTGAAATGGCAACCTGGCCATGATAAATTGCAACAGTGCAAGAGGACATAAAGTCTATGGGCCCTATTTTAACGATCTGAAATGCAAATATCAAATGCGAAACGCAAGTGACGTTGCTGGAGATTACTTTGCTTACCTCACTCTTCTGTCAAGTAAGCTCTCCTCTCCCGTTCTGCTGCTGGGGCATTTGGGTTGAGTGGCAAGCCACAGCACATGCATTTCAACATCACATCTCCTTAAGTTCCTCTATTATTTCCTCATTTATGTTATCAACACATCCATGATTCATGGACATGTTGTGTAAAACACTACAAGCCACAAAGAATGCTGCGACTTGAGTAATGTAAAGTGTCTCCTGTCCTATCCAAACACCTGACGCGCATTTTCAGTTTGCCAAATGTTCGTTAGAATAGGCTACACTGCGTGTTTGTGTGTGTTTTAGATTAAATAGCATTTCCTCTCAAAGACGGCAGAGTTTGCAATGAATGAGTCGTGGCTTGAGCCAGGGTTATTCGCAAAGACATGGGTGATTTTACTATTAGCATAGCAAATTACTTGTATGTTGATTAAATGGGTTCCTTTGCGGTTGATGAATATCAGTGCGAATAATTCTTTCTGAATGATTTGGGTAAATGTGTACACTAGATGTATGCCTATTTTTTCACATTTTCGGACACCACAACGATTTCCCTCGTGTGGTAATATTTTTCCTTCTAATTATGTATGGATTACATAATGGGAACTGCTGCATTTGTGTAGATGAGAGGAGCAAAGGGTATACGTGTTGTGCACACGCTACATTAGGGCAAAGCAAGCACCCTTAAAATAGCATCTGAATAACACGCCACTGACTTTTAAACAGGTGTTTCCTGGTCTGTTGCGGAATTGTTTTTGGTAACTGCAAAATAGCACCGGGTAACGGTTGCACCAGAACACGCCTCTTTTTTTTGCTGAACCGCCCAACGAACGCAAGTTCATTCCATAATTTACGGACGCGCGTCTGTGGAGGGAAAAGTCCCATATGCGTCGGGTGTAAGATAGGAATGATACATGTGTTGGTGTAAAAAGTTAATTGCGCTGGGTGTAAGATAAGGCCCTATGTTATGTTGCCAGTGTCAAGATGTGTGGTGTGGATTGAGGGAGAGAGACCGAAGGCGGTAGAATGTAAGCGATACATAGGATGTTTAATTAAGGAATAGCCAAAAAGGCAGAGAAACTTGTACACGGTACAACTAAAAGAACCTCATGCTCTTGTAGCGGCACGGACACTAAAACAAATAAACCCTAGACAAAACTCAGGATGCAGAACACAAATAAGACTTACATGCAAAGGTAACACAGTTGGAATCCTGGAAACATAGACTAACGTCATAGCAGAAAACACACAGTGACGGGGTGGTAAACCCAAAATGCTCCAACAACTCTCCTCTTGGTCTGGGCACATTATATAGAGGAGGTGAACCACCTAATAACACAAGGCTGTAGGAAATCAATAATCAAGCCAATACAGAAGTACTATCTCCTAACCTAAACCAAAGAGCAGGTAGCCCAGACCAAGGAGAGAGGCGTGGCCAAGAGAAACACAGAAACATGCAATACACAGAAATAATCACAGGGGGGGGAGGCTAGGAACCAATAAACACAAGAATACTAAACACTAGGAAGGGTCAAAAAGTCCATAAATAACAGACACATCCTACCCACCTAGGATGAGACAGCCAGTTATACAGACAGCATAAAACCCTTTGTGCTAATTCAGTTTGAATGTCAAAACGTTTCCCTGTCTTCTTCTTTTTATTGTCTACATTTCACCAAATTAGTTTGGCAAAAACAAACATGCATACAAATATGAAAAAAAAGATGTTTCCACAAAAGCAAATACAAACAGAAATGCTGACAAATCTATTGTGCATGTATGTGTTTGGATATAGTTGAGAATGTGCATTGTATTATCTTAAAAGAATTTGCATAAAAACATTTTGCAGCCAATCAGTGGCTAATTCAATTGAAGAATGTCCTAATAAGTCACTTGAAAACCACAGTTGTCATTTCTGATGGTGACTAGCAAAAGTTCCTAATAAGGGCAAATATATAATATTTTAGTGTTCTGATGAGAGAAGGTCCTGATTTTATCTGTATTGAAATGTCATGCACACACAAATCCATCTACTCCTGTCTCCACTAGAGGCATGTTGTTGGAGGCTAGTGGAGTTGGTGTTCCCTAGGGGCAGTGAAGATGTTGTTGTAGACTGGTTCTGCAGGTGGTGTTGCACTGCACCTTCCTCCATCTTTTCCACTACAGGCAATGTAGGTGGAGGCTAGAGGAGGTAGTGGTTTTCCCCTTTCTTTACCTTTTCTTTTCAGGACGGTGTTGGTGTTACAGTAGACTGGTTCTGCAGGAGTTTGCCTCTTTCTTCTCCATCTGAACAGCATCAAGACCAGGCTTGTCACAGTCAACATTGCTACCAGACCCATACTGGTCCACACCAACAGACCTGGCAGGGAGAGAGTGTTTATTGCAGCTGAATTACAGTAACTTTTTGAAAATGCAGTTTTCCAGAAATTGCTGGCAAAATCTCTATTGGTCACAGCAGTGGTCACCAGCCATTTCGAGGAACAAAATGATGCATCTGAAATTACAAACTGCTAGATTGCAAATATAATTGACTGTCTACATTTGGCTTAATCAACATGTCTGTAGATTTCACAAGCCTACAACAGCATTTTAGAGTTAATATTTACATGTGATTTTAACTATGAGCATACAGAGACTTTAAAATTTGTGTGTCTTGTTCAAGAGAGGGCATGGAGTACTAAGTCCAGTAGCAGTATTTATTTTAAAGAGCTGTCTTTCAACTTTCATGAATTGTATAAGACCTGTGGAATGCAATGGATGGTCAGATTGAAAGATTATTTAAATTAAAAATATGTTTATTCGGTTATTACAAATCATAAAATATTTTTTTTTAAATGTTATTCAGAGTTGTCATAAGTTTTTTTGAAAACTTCCAGAAGGCAAACTCAATTCCACCACTCTACTTGAGGTGGAAAGAGTTTTGACAGCCAGTAATTGTTATTAATACCTTAATTGGGTATTTTTTGGTTTCAGAATTTCTTTATTAATATTGAATACTATGGTTTAATTAATCTATCATAATCAAAGTTAACTGGCACTGGGATAGTACTCTATTTGCAGTTGTAGATCCAGATTTGTTTAAGATCTGTTATCAGCTTTAACTGCTTTGTTTTTCTGTAATATTTTGGATCAGAGGGATGTTGAGTAGGAGAACTTAAATTCATAGAGATATTGTGTCTGGAAGCTAATCTATGCAGACCTACTACACTAGGCATGTATTTATCTCCCAGATCTCCCCATCACTCTGTAGCTGTGAATACAGAGGGGGAGACAAGTCATTGCATTGATCATTAACATACAGTGCTATATACTGTCAGGGGGCAGTACTGATGGGTTGCATGCTGTCCCCTCCCCTTTGTTGCTTTTAAGAACCTGTGGCCTGAACTCCTCTGATTACGTTGGTAGCCTGCATGACACTGGAGACTGTTAGCTTCCTTGCCTATGCTTGTGTTATTAATACATTATAGGAATATTTAACTGTGTTCATAGAATTACAACATGGGGACGCAGCTGTGTATGAGATGAAGCAATTGGAAAAATAGGGGGGGAAACTGTAAGTGCAAGTGTGATGTTCTGTTGTTTATCGTTGTTTATCTGGGAAAAGGGAGACTTCTAGTGGTGACTCATAACATAGTGTAATGTTTATTTTGTACTAGCTGTCTGAAGTAGTTCAATGATACAGGGTGAAATAACGGTCACATTTTTCTCAATTGACTTAAGTTGGCCAGAAAAACATTTGCCTGTAAGTACCAACTCATACAGTTCTTGACATTAAGTACTAAGAACACTAGTAATGGAATGGAAAGAATACTGGTAATGATATTTTTGGTAATTAATTTAAGTTCATGTATTTTGATCATATAGGCTAAACGTTAGCATCGTAATGGAATTCCCCATAGAAGTTAGCCTTAAGCTAACGCATTTGTTTCTATAAGTTTTTTAAAAGACAATATATCAATATTGTTCTTGAACAACGTCTGTAACCGAATATAATATAATGTATTCTATATCTACATCTAAATATACTTAAATATATGTATTCTTTGTAGTTTTACAGTGCTTCCTGAGTAAAGTTAGGAAAGGAAAAGCTTCATTCTTGTCTTGGGGAAACTGAACAGTTTGTACCAAAGCTAGACCGCACCACACACACACAGATGTGAGGGCCGAATAGCAAGTGTTGTCCCTCTGAGTGTTAAATACAACAGGGATGCATGAGACAAAAGTAATAAAGCGTGAGTACAGTTTCCTGGCTTTTCTTGTTCGTAACATCTTGTGCTGGTTCTGTTGTACCACCGAGTCCCTCTCAGCAGTTTGTGCTGTTGTAAGTGTTGAATTCTAAATTGTGGTTAATCCAGTTAGGAATGGGGCCAAGGAGCAGAGGCTGAAGTGTCTTTCATGTGTCTAGGGATCTCTTGATAAACTCACTAGTTGGGACAGCTGTGTGCATCAGGTAGCTCTTCACACCTTTTAAACACATCCATTCATCTCATGGAAGTGGGAAGAAGGCACGCTTTACTTCTTGGCTCGATGTGCCCAAATATATAATGCTGTCAATGACATTGACAGCTGCTGCCAAACAGAGCTGTGGGCTGTCATGAGCTTTTGGGAGTTGGGCTCCAGTATACTCCTTACAAGCCCGCAGCCATTTATTCATATGGACAATTTAGTTTTTATCCAAATTATGTGTTTGATGTTTTAACAATACATTTGTATTTCATAATTAAGCACTGCAAAGAAGTAAACATGGCATTCTCAGTATTGTTGCAAGCAATTGTAGTCCCCGTGAAAAGATATGTCTGAGCCCCCAGCTCCAAAATACATTCATATTCTTAATATTATAACCTTCCGACTGCAAGTATGACTCTCTAACCAAAGAGCCATCTGTGACCTTTTCTACCAATATCAGATTAGAAAATAAGCCAGTATTTACTGAGTTATATTTAATATAAAGGAATCAGTCAATTGACTGAATCAAAATAAAAGCATCATGCAAAAATTTCACTGATCTTACAGACCAGTTTAAACACTGTGTGCACAGTTATTAATATTGCAAATATTCCAAATTCAAGGTGTAAAAACTGAAATGCTTATTGGATTTAAGCATATCAGGTGATGTTTATTTGTGAAATGAGGAAGAGTGTGGCCTAATGAGATCAAAATGGGCCAAAAAAATAGTCAAAAAGTGCTAAGATATTGGGGCGTGATTACAGAATCATCAAAGGTTTCGTTGCAACAAAACAGGGTTGTTTTCAGATGACTCAAACATGAAGCTACCAGGATCCCAGTTTCCTCTGGTCCTGTCATATTCCAGAACTGGAACCTACCTGGAGTGCCCAGAAGCAAAAGGTGTTTAGTACTCAGAGGCATGGCCAAGGTAAGGAAGCCTGAAACCCAACCACCACTGAACAAAGACAAAGACATCTTTTTATACAGGCTTTTTAAAATATGTTTTATTGAGTTTTAATTGCACTGTATTTGTATGTGTGGCTTGTGTGTTGTAATTTGTTTTATGTATATTGCTTGTGAGGTGACCTTGGGTGTTATGAAAGGTGCCATTAAATAAAATGCATTATTATTATTATTATTATTATTATTATTATAATAATAATAATAATAATAATAATATGTTGAAATGTCAAGACTGGGCAAAGAAATGTCTGAAGAAAGATTTTTCAAAGGTTTTATGGACTGATGAGATGAGAGTGACTCTTGAAGGACCAGATGGATGGGTCCGTGAAAGGATAAGTAACGAGCACAGTGCTCCACTTCAACTCAAACACCAGTTGATACATATATACATATGTATATGCATGTTTCAAAATAAAAATGTTTAAACCTGCACTACATACATTTTTCAAAAACTACAAAAAAATACTAAAATTATATTTTTGGACTAGTAAATGTTAGGAACTAGCATATTATCATGAATTAGGCGGAAGGACAGGTGTATAGGTCCAAACAAGGATTCAAACTATATAATAACAGTTAAGGAAGTTTATTAAACAAAAGGGTTGGTAGAAACCAAATATAGAGGACACGCTTAAACTGGGAAAGAACTAAACGAACATAGACACCGAGCGTCCCGATAGAGTACACCCTGCCACTAAGGCCTAAGCAGGTTATACACAGTACTCATGCAATATACTTTCAGTATGGCAGGAAACACAGTACATAAGGCCGAATAACTAAATTACTCTTGAAATATACATTTTGGTACGGCATGAACCAAAACAACTTAAGGCAGGGAACTAGAGTACTCACAAACTACCCCTTTTGGTATGGCATGGCACAAACACTAAAGGCAGGAGCAGGTAATGGTAAGACCGTAGGAAGGTCACACAAATGCATATAGTCCAGAGTATTGGCAGGAACAGATGAGGTATTTCCACAAAGATCCAGAATGACAAAAGACATCAATGACCCAGCAACAAAGACAGGAACAGAATGGGTTTAAATAGAACATGACTACACAACACAGCTGACGGGTATATACATTGATTACATAGCTCTAGGCTGGGGTTACACTTTATCCCACCAGGGGGAGACATAAACCACATAAGGAAGCTGGGCCCATAGAACACTACCACAGGATTACCACACACAAGGAGGGCACAAGAATCCAAGTCTTCCACTAGTCTGGTGAAGGATGGGATCGTTACACATATTGGGGTTGTAAAAATCAAGTTAAATAATATAAAATATAGGCAATAGTAGAATAGCAAAATTGACATTTCACAATATATAACTAGAAAGAAGGATATTATGGACAAAATAGTCATGTATATTTTCGGAACTTGATTATACATTATTTTCCCTGTATTTTTCCTGTGTTCATTAAAAACATATATATACAGTATATATATAAAATTATTTCAAAAATCTAAGTAAAATTCAGGCTACCAGGACAAGTGAATGGAACGTTACATCATGGACTGCATTTATATAGCGCTTTTTCTGACCAACAATGGCCACTAAAGCGCTTTACATTGAT
>JACXGM010016118.1:0-20752 GCA_016801145.1 Umbra pygmaea
AGGGAGAAGTTGAGGTCCTCCATCCTCCACAGAGGGCTGCCCTGCACGCTGCAGGGGTTGAGTCAAGGCAGCTTTTGATTGCAAATGTTTTTGATTGATTTATATTTTCTTTTTGGAATAACTTGCTGAGCTAGCCATCATCCATGATTGAATGGACTTTTCTTTTGATTCGTATTACGATGGAATGTTTATTTTTTTGTAAAATAAATGGTATTTTCAAACCTTGCATCCATTAAATGTTCTGTGTGTGATTCTAATCCTTTAAACCTTTACTCTATCATGCCATTGTGTCCATTCCATAAGTGCTCTATGCAACGCCAATCATTGACATGCTTCTCTTAAGGTTGGCGAAGGAGCCTACACCTTAGAATTTCTCAGTCAAAAGTTGACATATCCCCAAATTAGAACGTCACATTGCTGATTCATCTTCATTAATTTATTGGGAATTGAACGCAGGTCACATGGTTGTCAGAGGATTCCCTTTTTGCTGCTTTGCCTCATGCATAGTCTTACACGTCGTCAAACACACAGATAATACACATTATTAACTAATGTCTTTGCGCAGCCTCTTCAAATGAGCCTTTATATATAAATGTGCAGTGCACTTAGATTGACACTGCTTAATTTCCTTGTGGATAATTAAGGTATCTCATAGATAGAGCAAGATTTTATGCGTAGGTTTCCAATGCCAATAGAGAATCAGTTGTTGACTCATTAAGGATGACAGAATGACATACAATCTTGTTGATGATCAAGTATTTTTTATGAAAATTGCGTACAAACACACACAGACACGGTCACTGGTGTGAATGTTGCTCAGCAACTATAAAGAAAAACCCATACCAAAATCAGATTAGGAACTGTAAACCAAAAAAAATAAAAAGTGTATTACATAATTTTTAGAAGCCGTTAAACCCATGTCAAGAAGCGGGACAACGGGATGAGGAGAGTGGATGGTCAGTGAGGGATCCCCGGTTCATCTACCAGTAACAACATCTCGTATGAACACATTACTGACAATTTGACAATTGAATTAGTAGTCTATATTTTACTGATAACTTAAACTATACTAAAATAAATGTTACTGGAATAATTTGAGGAATGTTTCATTTACATAGAACGTGTTGTCTTTCTTAACGCCGTATGCACCTTCGCGGTGAAGTGAAAAATCGATTCCTGAGCAATCGATGCAAACTAATTCAGCACCTTCCCTTGGGACAGCGTCTTTGTAACGTCGTACTTAAGAGGCAGCGTGATAAGAAGCTTCCTAAGGGAGACTTCGGGGAACACACTTACGAACATAAACAACTTCAGTAAGATATATCTTTTAGAGTCTTCTTAGCGGGCTAAGAGTGAACGTTATCGGGGAACCAGGCCCTGATTTGTGCAGTATACGACTGATTGTTGTCCTATGGACAGACTCGCCCACCTCAGCTGTAGATCTCTGCAGTTCATCCAGAGTGATCATGGGCCTCTTGGCTGCATTTCTGATCAGTCTTCTCCTGGTATGAGGTGAAAGTTTAAAGGGACGGCCGGGTCTTGGTAGATTTGCAGTGGTCTGATACTCCTTCCATTTCAATATTATCACTTGCACAGTGCTCCTTGGGATGTTTAAAGCTTGGGAAATCTTTCTGTATCCGAATCCGGCTTTGAACTTCTCCACAAGAGTATCTCGGACCTGCCTGGTGTGTTCCTTGTTCTTCATGTTGCGCTCTGTGCTTTCAACGGACCTCTGAGACTATCACAGAGCAGGTGCATTTATACGGAGACTTGATTACACACAGGTGGATTCTATTTATCATCATTAGTCATTTAGGTCAACATTGGATCATTCAGAGATCCTCACTTAACTTCTGGAGAGATTTTGCTGCACTGAAAGTAAGGGGGCTGAATAATTTTGCACGCCCAATTTGTCAGTTTTCTATTTGTTAAAAAAGTTTGAAATATCCAATAAATTTCATTCCACTTCATGATTGTGTCCCACTTGTTGTTGCTTCTTCACAAAAAATTACAGTTTTATATCTTTATGTTTGAAGCCTGAAATGTGGCAAAAGGTTGAAAAGTTCAAGGGGGCCGAATACTTTTGCAAGGCGCTGTAAGACTGTCTCAAGACTGTTAGAAAGATTCAAATATTAACACAAATACGAGTCTGTTTAAATAAAATTTAAACATGTTGCCTTTTCAACTACATAAGCAAAAGATTTCTTTTGAACTTTTAAAATCTTACCTGTCATTTCGTCATATATACAATATTAGTTAGGTTGTAAAGAATATATATAGCTAGGTGAAATATGTTCCATTTGACCAAGATCTGTGTTGACCAAATAAAAACAATAGATTGGCAGTGTGAGCCCCACTTAGGCAACACGGCCCAAAGGAGGGAGTTATATAGTATGTCCAATATCTAAAGACTAAGGAGTGTTTTATGCAAGAGCCTGGTTACAATTAGCCATAATTTATTGACCCTATAATTCAAACACTCAACAGCTTTATTGCTATTATAAACGGGTTACCATGGTAATTAGAACATTTAACGTATCATTTTGCCAGTGGTATGTCTTATATACTATACCATGGGTTTCAGCTGATCAGAAATCAGGGCTTTACACATTAAAGCAGAGGTATCACTTGGGAATGGCATTAGCTAGCTGAAGGCAAACAATTTAAAACAAGCAATTAATGTAATTCCAATCTGTGCAAACAGGCAATGTGTTTAAATGTAGATGAGAACATGATTCATAAACACATCAAAGAACCTAGAGATTTAAGTAGGTACACCCTAACACGGATTTAAAAGTGTAGAATGTTCAAAAGACAGAAGTTGCATTGTTGACTCATCGTTGACAATATGACAGTTATTTAAGGCTCTAAAAATGTCATTATGATAACCAATAAATATGATTAATTAATCTGCCCTACGCCAATTAAAATCCAACATGCATTTGCAATTTAGCAATGACGCCAAAGCAATCAAACTGTAATTTAGCTCGAGTCTGCAAAGCAACATCACTAATACAGGCGCCAGGCAACGACACTCGAAGATCTATTGACCTTCACTTCCCAGTGTTTTATTATTATCTATTTGAGCTATTGTTGCAGGGGAACTCAATTTGAAAAGCGGGGTTGCAAGCTTTCAAGAGGGGCGATAGGAGCACATTTGTCTTAACCCAGCTGGCTGCAGGCACACATACACCATGCAGTCAGTCAGCTGCTTGCTTTGCTGAAGTAATTCAAATAGGCTACCGACTTCTCCTGATGGAGATCTAGTTAGAAGCGCAGCATGATTCATTATATCACTTTCACAGGCTGCGAGACACATCATTTGTGCAGATGGAGGGACAATACGTTTTGATATACCACTTGTGGAGTTCAATTTCTCCCATTGAACTAAGTGCACGTACGAAAAGATGTATCACGTTTAGATATGCTCTATAGCTTGAGGTGATTGGATCCACCATCTTATATTTGAAGGCACTTACTTCCTATCTTATTCTGTATGTGGGGACATACATAGGTCTATTCAGAAGATTCATGTAACATTTTACACATAGAAGTTGATGTTACGGTAAACGCACCTGGCCAAAAGTAAACTTTTCCCACCAGCCTGAAGCTGTACATTACACTCTGTTTACACTCTGTCTTTAAACCCCATGAACATGTGAGCTTACATATATTCATGTTCATTACATGAATAGTTAACAGGATCAGTTCAGCGTGGCTGTTCTACTTAAAAAATTTAAGGAACTATTTTCTGGAGCTTTTTGAATATTTCGAACAAGCTGTTGGAAAATGTCAAATGTCTTTTGCATATCAAAAACACAAATATTTCAAGTACAATCTGTAAAACTAAAACTAAAAAGAAAAAAACAGCTTTATGAGTATTTGCAAAAAGAGAGATTTAAGGAAAATGCAAAATAAATGCAAATTCATTATTTAAAAATTATACAATGTGATTTTCTGGATTTGTCCGTCTCTCACAGTTGGAGTGTACCTATAATAAAAATTACAGACCTCGCCATGCTTTGTAAGTAGGAAAACCTGCAAAATCGGCAGTGTATCAAATACTCTTCTCACCACTGTATGTATATATTTTTTAAACTTACGAAACCACTACAATTCCTTTGGCCTAACTTGCTGTGCCAGGTTTTTTAGGTATGGTTGTGCAACGAAATCAGCTATCCTACACTAACCAGAAGCTAATCGGCACATTTTGATTCAAACACGTAATAGTGGAAATCAAATGTATTGTAATGGAATATCAATTAATCGAATGTTTTTAATGTCGATTCGTCATGATCTATCAAGAATCATGGCACAACAAGCTGTGTAATATAAATATATAAATGTAATTTTCTTTCTTGAAACATGCACACAACATTGTGTAAAATCATCTCAAATTCTACAAATGTTCAATTAACATTTATTCATTAACAATATTTTCAATAGGTTTGTCTTGTTTAATCTGGCTTTTTGAACACATACTTTACATATTAAGTTAGGCATTGAAATATTTAAGTAAATGCAGAAACCAGCATAATTTATCTGGGCAATATTTGCTAATGTGAATATTTTTTCATGGTGCACAGACCCAGGGAATAGTGCAGCTTGTAACACTGACACATTTTACTTACCAATGTGTATTATTATCTCAATCGAAGAATATGTTACTCACTCATGCATCATATGTAGATCTGTAAGATGTAACTGCAACGGTATTACCTTTGTATTATTGAGAAAGCAATAACCACATACTATAAATTATGCTGAGTAGGAACTATATACCACTCCTAATGATGATGCAAAGACATACTGTTAACTGACAAAGCAGCCCACTGATTACACCACACAAATGTCTGAATATTGTAAGCTCTTAAAGTAATTTTCTCATGTCCCTTAAATGCTTTTTTTATAAATATAATTTGTCTTAAAAGCTTCAGAGCAATAGTGTAATTGTTTGTGGCATACATGTATTTGTGTTTGCCTGGAGATCTGGAGATGAGCCTATATCGCTGCAAATGCTTGGGAGTGACGTGGCAAACATTCTTGCTTCCAAACAAAATAGCACAGTACTGGAAACATAAATGGACTCTTTGACATCATCCTCAATTTCGAAGACATTATCATCACCATTATGATCATGATCATCATCATTATCATTAACATCATTATCATCATCCTCTTTATCATCATCATTATTATCATTATCATTGTAATCATCATCATTATTATCATCATCGTCATTATCATTACATCATTATCATCAGCATCATCATCATCATTATTATCATCATGTCATTATCATTATCGTTATCATCACCATAATTATCATCATAATTATCACCATAATTATCATTATAATTATCACAATAATTATCCTTTCTACATTATCCTAATCATTATCATCGTTGTTGCCATCATCATCGTCATCATTATCACCATAATCGTCATTATCATCAATATCATTATTATCATTATTATTATCATTATCATCATCTTCATTATTATTATTATCATGAGCTTTATCGTCACCCTCCACTTCACAGCATTCAAATACATTTGATCATTTTCACTTCACCTGTAGGTTCTCACATTTTCCCCCGACCAGGATGTTTCTCAATTTTGTGTTTGCCCTGAGTGAGCTCAACGGACCCGCCTAGCCTAGGGCATGATGATACCGTTCAAAAGTTTAATGATGAATGCAATCTCATGAGCAGAGCTGCCAGATGCTTAAGGTAGTTGCAGGTAGGTAGTAGTAAAGGTAGTGCCTACTACTGAAGGGTGGAAAATCATTTATACCAGGGATTTGTGCACAAGTAAAAACAGATGCAGCATGAGATCCAGGTCAATTGTGTGTGTCTCACAACCAATTAAGTGAGAGTATGCAGCCCTGCTAGTGAATTAGCTGTAAAATAGTTAAAATACGTGGATTTGGGTAGCCAAGGAAATGTGTGACAACCACTGCTTTATTAATTATTATCATCATCCTTGTCTTTAACATCATCACCAGTATCACCACATTGTTTGGTAATGAGGCGGCTGTAATCTCTATAGGGCCAGAAACTAATAATAACATCAATGTTTTGCTTAGTGTAATCTCCACAGATTGTCAGTCATCACATTGGTCTTTTACACTTAACAGAGAACTGTCCTGAGGATAAAGTCGTGGCTAAGAAGCCTGGTTCTGTTTGTCTTCGTTTCGCGGTGTCGGAGGTAATGCAACAGAAGATGGCAATGTTTTCTTTCATGTAAAGCTTGACATCGGAAATAAAGGCTCTTTGAAAAATCTATTTCAGCGTGGTTGACCTAAAATCATAACCGTAGATAGTGGCAATAATCTCTGGTCGTGTTCCGTCCTCACCTTGAATTCCAATGAGGGTTTAATATTGTATTGTACTTTGGAAAACAATTGTAATGTATGATAACGTATGAAAACGCAAGCATGTGTAGCCCTATTCTTCAGTGTTATCATAGATAAATGATTTATCCCAATGTGGAATTATGGATGATGAACTGATAAAGGGAGGTAGACGGATGAGGACAGTCATAGGTTCATGTCAAGGACAATTCCTGATGTACTTTTGCTTCTGTGTTTTGAAGCCAAAGGACATTTCTCATTGTCTGCGACAAAGCCAACGTCTCCAGAGAGATGTAACATTTAGAACATTTTCTGTGCATATTCTATGAGCAGTGATTCCTGAGCATATTAATTAGAACGATATAAATTGGGCCTTTGAGAGCTGTAAGCTAATCTGCTTCATCAAAGCATTGTTTAGATATCAAGGTTTTTCCTCAGAGAACCTGTCTGACTCTGACCCCTTCTTGACTTTGCAAGAGAGCAGTATCTAAGCTGGCATAAATAGGTGGCATGCTGAGTAACTTAACCTTTCATGCTTTCCAAAAGAGCTGAGTCGATGCTTACCAGTAACCTTCTGAGAAGAGTCTCACGGAGCAATCTGGCATACATTCATTCAGTCCTGAATGTGTTTAATTGTTCAACGAATCAGTTACTCATATGCATTCTTCTTCATTTTCATCTTCTTACTGACCTAATGCCGGCTTTGGAAAGTGTCTCGGTGTTCTCCCCGCACAACCTTTCATTGGTATGTGTTATCATCTTACTATTAGTGCCGTGTCTCCTCTGTTTCACTCCCACGCTTGTCCTGAAATTGAGGTTCTGCATCGTTATGCTGTTTGATTCAAAATTGATTATGGCTTCACGAAGACAGCTAAACGATCCACAGCTTTTTTTACTTCCTTCTATGTTTTTGTCTTTGTGGTTCCCCACTGAGCTTGGCTAAAGACGGCTTACATTAATGTCTCAGAAGGTCACATCAGCCTTACAGGTGCAGCATATGGTTGGCATCTCTCAGAAAAACATGCCTAATCAATTATTCATTGTGGCATCTCATTTAACATTTCTCACCGTAATAAATAAATAGGCAGCTATATTCCACTTGTCCCCCTTGTGCACTATCATGAATAAGGTATGTCACTACGTGTCAATATAACTGTGTTATGCCTTGTCATTGGAACACAGATCATAAACTGTTTTAATCACAAAACATGTTCGGAACTATTTCAGACATGTCTGAACTGTTGAAATATGTCTTTGCCTTTAACAAGCACTTCACACGATGATCACTTTGCTTAAGACAATTTTAAGAGTGGTACTCAGTGATATGTTTTTGCAAATACATGCATTGGGCAGTAACACTTTTGTCTTCTTTTTTTTCTGTATGAACATTTTTATTATTATATTAGGTTATGTGGATTAATTAAAATGTTGATGATTCTGCCCCAACACACTTCACCTCCAGGCATTACACTACATATTTTGTATACTCCATTGGAATTCTGGTGAAAACCCTGCGTTTCCCTTTATAGCTGAAGATTTAGAAGAATAAAGGCTATCTTTATTCTGTATCTTTGTACTGTAGCAACTGGATGTATCGATGTACATCCAAAGTGTAATTCATATCTTACTTGAACAGAAAAACAGTGTCTCACTTTTTTTATTTGAGCCTACCTTGTTGCCATAATGTATACATTTAGATTATATATTGAATTGATAACATTGGTCCTCCCAACTTGAAAGTGTTAAGATTTCTACTTTGAATTTAGGAGCACCAGTAAAAATACATTTTAAATTCACCCTATTGGTGACAGATATTGTAAAGTATTTGCGCACTCAATTTTGTTTTGGCACTCTACTTCAGCATTTCAAATGGTACAGCAACTAAAGAATGGGACTAAATTGCCAGCGTCGACTATGTACAAGTTATACTGTAATTTCTAAGTGTTGATCCATATAGATGAACATTCCATCAAATTAAAGATGGCAATCTGCCCTTTAACCACATAGTCCTTTTAAGTTATTGTAGACTTGACTATTTGTCAGAAAATGTGTCACTCCATTTAACTTGAAAATCACCGCATTGATATTTGGATCAGGGGTTCGTCACGTTCTTCACCCCAATGATGTCTGGAGTTGGTGCTTCTGGTGACAGACTCCATTTTGTATGTGTTATGTGCAGTAAAATCTGGACATCATATGATGTCATGTCTCTTCTACCAATAGATCATCTTCATTTGCCGTCAACAAGTTACAGCTGCGTTTATTTATTCAAACCTTTTGTGCCCGGTGTCTGTTACAACTGCTGTTGTAATAAGGGCTTTATAAATGAGTTCCTGGTTTGTGTCTAGTAGTTTGTGGTTCATTTTTATAAATAAGTGTTTGTATGTAGGTGCTGTTCAATTGTTTTGGCTCATCGAAGCACTTTCTTTTCCTAAGTGTGTTTTTTCGATTAAAGCTACTTTTTATTTTACTCAATACCTTCACATTTGTCTCAGTTTTCTCCATAGAACATGCAGGCATTGTTAATAGGCCACAATTCTCAAGAATGTGTACCCCCAAATCTGTGCATAAACCATGCATTATATGTGAAAATTGTCTTGAGAATGGTCAATTAAAGCGCAGCCATGACCATGCATACACAGTGCCGATTAGTGGAACAAGGGAACTTCTGAAACATGAATTAATTAATGTGGAAGATAAAGTATATATTTAAAATGTGTGAATGAAATTATCAGAAATATAACTACATAATTTCGACTGTCATTCCTTTCACGTTTGACATTCATGGGCAGGGCAGCTGACAGGGGGGACAACTGGGAATGTTGTCCCGGGCCCAGTCCTGAGGGGGGCCCCAAATTTAATTTTTGCACAGTCATTTTTTTTAGCGGGGGGCCCTAAATGTGGAGTTTTGTCCCGGGCCCACAGATTCCTGTCAGCAGCCCTGTTCATGTGTTCCTAAATATTGTAGCGGCACCCCCATCTAGATGTGTGCTGTGTGTGGAAAACCTGGTCTTGTTTACCTGTATTAAGGCTCTGGTTGTCTAGTTACACTATATTGTAGTTAAAATGAAAGTAACAGTGTTTTATTTAGCTGTGTTAGATATGGTTAGTTACATCAATGTGGATGAGTAAAATGTTGATGTTGTTGTACAGGCAGTTTTTCTTCACTTATATTTGACTGTCTTTGTCATTTGGTATCAAGTTCCATTGTGGTGGTTTAATAACAAAAAGTAGACAGTTCAAGCAATTATGGAATCCCGGTGTGCAGATAAGCTCTAACCAAAGACCCCCGATGTGAACAGAACAGCCTTACACATACTTAATGAGCAGGTAATAAATGATGCGTAACAGATGCTGCTGAATGTGCTGGCAGGTGTAACACCCGACTCGTTCGTTCTGACGATTAAAAACCATCTCTTGTTTTTCACACATTTACACTTTTTTGTAATGTACGGTCCGCTTCAAGTCCCTTAACAGCATTTCGATTTTCAATACCATTTGTTATTATGAAGCTATTATTTTTGACAGCTGGATTCACATTCACCTCAAGAATACTAAGACTTCCACTCATATGCAGATGACACCCAGATATACAATAATTCCAAACCCAACTTAGTCCATCAAAAACAGGATGACTTCTAATAAACTCAAACTCAACAGCAATAACACAGAGCTCATGTTGGTGGCTCCTAAGGCTCTTCTTAAGAGAGGGGGGATCTTGTGATGTCCATTGATGGCTGCTCCATCTGTCCGTCCTCTGAGGTCAGAAATCTGGGTGTCATCTTTGGCCCAACTCTCTCATTTGAACCCCACATCAAGGCTGTCACTAAATCTTCCTTCTTCCACCTCCGGAACATATCCAGGCTCCCCCATCCATCACTGACCTGGTAGCAGAAACCCTCATACGCTATTTGTACCTTCACAACTGGACTACTGCAATGTAGTCTCTGCTTGTCTGACTCTGGACATCTTACCATTCCAAAAACTAGACTCTGTACCATGGGGGACTGGGCTTTCAGTGTTGCAGTTCATGGTTTAATCAATGATGCCAAGATGGCCAGTGCTGAGACAGCAAAACAGCCCCAAACCATAATGCCGCTGTTACTATTAGAAGGGGATTATTCAGTTTAAAGGCCAGTGGAGGCTTGTGAAACTTATAGAGAAGAATGAGCTTATATTATGTTCTGTCTCTTTTCTGCCTCCCACTGTCTTCCTATCAGGTGTGGTGTCATCCATACAATCAACTTCCATTTATCCAATCCAAGAAGTCCCCTGGACACATAAACCTGTTCAGAAAAGAGAGTAAGAAATTATTAAATAAGTAAATTTCTAAATAGAACACAATCGCAAGAAAAACAAAAGGCCTGGAAACCTCTGAAGATCATCGGAGTAAATTCAGAAGGTTTTACCACAAGATATAAACTATTGGTTATCCTCAAAATCAGGAAGTCTGGATTAGAGTTTGCAAAAGTAATCAAAAAACCCTATAACATTCTGGATATAAACCAGCCTGCCTTGTATCAACAAATTTCTCACATTCAAAGTCACTTAAATCACCTTTCGTCCCCATTTTAACTTCGGCAGATCGTGTTTACCATGCCTACATGCCTAAGTGCATTGACTTGCTGCGATGTGATTGGCTGATGAGATATTTGCAGGCAGTTGAACAGGTGTAACTAATGAAGTGGCTGATGAGTGTATACAATGTACTATAATTCCTACGCCACGCTGTGACAGACAGCTGACATAATGATAGTTTGATGGTATCTCAACCAGACTCAATCTCTCTTCTGTTGCCTCGGATATGTCTTTTGATCTTGGCATAATGTGTTACCACACCTGTACGATTAAAACCATACTAGATCAAGTGTCTAATCTGTATGGAAGGGTGTACCCTCCAAAGTTCTCTCTAATGACTCTCTGATGATTTTCCAAACATTTGCCCCTGTTCTGGTGCACCTGGTTCTAATTTTAAACATTGTATGTTATGTGATATTAAATGTGGGGGGGTGTACTAACTTTTATTGCATAAGGAAATTACTCTGATGTGACCAATCATTTACTGTATTTTACCTTTGCAGACCTCTGCTGCTGGTACTGTAGGTTTCAACAGTCTTTGAAGACTGTTTCAGGTCTTACTGTGCTTAAGTTACGGTATCTTGTCAATTAGTCACAAATTCTCATTTCTTGTTAGAGTTCTCAGAGTCAAAGCTTGTACTTTTATTTCTTATTTGGGGGCTTATTTTTTATTATACATTTTTATTGACAGGTCAGGAGGAGGCAAAATCCAGGAAGGTAGGTAGGGGGCGACAGAGAAGAAGGGCACAGACAGTCACCAGAGCCGGGGCTGTCTGTGCAGCAGGCATATGGTTAGCAAGTAAATGAGACCCACTGTTGTTTATGATACGGTAGAGCAACACCAGACTAGCTGGTTCATTTTTCACTGTACAGGTTGTAATCAACGTTTGTTGACTAACTCTTTGAAAACCACTATTCACGGTATTCAATCGTGTGGCCAAATTGTAATTATTACACTAAAACCTAAATTTAAAATAAATCTCCTTAGGATCGGATGATGGTATGAACTTTGCAGAAACCATTTAGCTTTCTGTACTTAAAATAAAAAGTTGAAAATGGGAGAAGTCATATATATTTATTTTGTATTGTTCAGGTTGTAACCAACACAATGTGGAAGGAGTCAACGTGTGCTAATATTTCCACAAGGCACTGAAGACCTACTCCAGAGATTTAACTACATTTGCTTATGAATAGGAAAAAACTGAAAGCTTTTAGATTTGTATGTTAACAATTTATAAGGAAGAGATGATATCTGCATGCATTCACCTGAATCATCATGGATACAAATGGATGAAAGCTTTACCTATCTGATTGACTTCAAAACAATTAGAGGGAAATGAGGAGCATCAACATCTATTCAGCCACAATGAGAGTTGTCCCTGTACAGAATGAATGTTCAATGTATATTGTTCTAGCCCTTTCTACTTGTGTGGGGATTTACCAGTACAGAGGTTCAAGTTTGGCTCAATTTCTTTGTTTTAAATTGCGTGAGTAGACTGTAGATCCATTCCTATTATAAACTGGGTTGTTTGACACATTTGAACATTGCTGTTAAATTATAAACTGTATACCAATGTAATTAGGATTGTAAAGTCTGTTTTTGCTATAATTGTTATATTGGTCCACATGGAAATGTTATTATGTCATGTGCCCATACACTAGTGGATAATGAAAGTAACTTTTAATTAATGAAACCAGCGCAGCCATGCCTGATTATTAGCGATAGCAACACAAACATATTAACAGTTCTTTTTACAATTACAATATCACAATTAAATATAATAAAAGACATTTCAAACAGCCCCCCAGCTAATGAGAAAACAATGGGATTTGATGGGGCACTGTGTAGAATTTCATGTAGTGAAAACGTAACCTTTTTATTTTTCAGTGGTTGGCTTACGAATGTTGTATTTTTTGATATTTTAAAAAACAGAAGAACATGTAGATGTACCATGATTTCTGGCACTATACAGTGCTTATTTTGTCATTTAAAGTTGAATGTTTACAACATTCCATGTCTATGCAGTGCATTATCGGATCATTTTTAACCATAATGTGATGATTATTCTATTGCATGTACAAATCTTAATTTAACCAACATAATGTGACTCAAAAATAACAAAGCGGACTGCCTTAACAGATCTGTAAAATCTGGTTTTATTTCATGTAAAAAAATGTATCTCATTAAGCATCAGGTCATTTCATGATTAGAATGAGAAAGACCTAAACTTATTTCTGAAAATATGGATTTTCTCCTTATGGAATAAAAGTTAATCATATTTGAAGAACTGACACACACGGGAACTGATATGCTGGTTGATGTTGATTTTTTCTTTTTTAATATGGCACAAGACTAAACAATCATGTTTGCTTTGAATAATTTACTGATCAATTGTGAATTATTTAGTTGGTGACGTTTCATGGCGTGATAAAGAACAGGGATTTAGAGATTTCATGTATACTTCCATTTGTAATGATTTTCTTTGTTAATAATGACTGAATGTTTTGTTTACATTGCATAATCCCACGCACTTATTAATGCAAGTCTTATTCGGCACCTTGCAACACACAGTTCATTGCAGACTGATTCCCAATGATTCAGAAGTATACAATTATATATATTCTTACAATCTGTTAACCACAGTTTCCTTTGAAATGCTCAGATATGTAATGAATGACTGTCTGAGTTTTATAGACATATCCATCATAGTAAAAAGAGTTGCAGAGGTTTGATTGGATATTCATGTCCTGCTTTAAAAGAGCCACACCATAATTTTTAACAAGCTGTCACTTTTAATTAATGAATCATTTCACTGTTCGTTAATGCTGACAGGGATTGCAAATATATAGTTAGCTCATGATAATACTGTAGGCCTTGGATATTCAGTGCTCTTTAAGAGCCTTATTATGGCTGGTTTCCATCTAGCCCTCTAATCAAAGGTTGATCACAGAAAGCAAAAGCCCAGAGTAGCTCAGTTTGTAGAGCACAGTACTTACCATGCCAAGGTTGTTGGTTTGAATCCCACAGGTGACCAGTATGACACGCGTACTGAAAGCTGTCTACTTGCCATTCTGTTTATATTATGTTTGCTACATCAGTGTTTTTCAAACTTTTTTCGATATTGCATCCCCTTTGAATTTCCTTTGTAAGTCAAGTACCCCCTGACCAGCGCCAAGCACCCCCTGACCAGCGCAAAATATTTTTGGTAGAAAAAAGTGTATATAAAGAGGTACAATACAGCGTCGGCAGTGATAGATTCACTAAACAACAACCTTTTTTAAACAAAAACATTTAAATGCTATATTTCAAATGTTTACAATCCATCACTTTCATTATTATAGTATAATTGTTTAGAAGTTATGCATGACATATTTCTTAATTAGCATTTTTGCAAAGATTTCATGTACCCCCTGCAGTACTCCAAAGTACCCCAAGGGGTACACGTACCCCTATTTGAGAAACACTGTGCTACATCATGCAAATTTTGCTTTACACAACATTTAAAAAGTGCCTCAGTGTAGGGGTGCATATCTAAGCTTGGAAAGTTTACCAGCTGTCCATGTATTGTTGTTAATTCTGGTCTGAAATATTAAAATTATCTTAGATGTAAACACCCACTTGGAGAGACTTCGTGAATGGAAGCCCTGGCAAAATTAATCTGTGCCCAAATTATATTTGATCTCTTGAGCACCAGGAAAAATTTAGATCAGGATTGGCACATTAGTTCATGTTTCATCTACAGCATCTAGTCTGTGTCCTTCCGTCTTTTTAAAAGACTCTGAGTCACCAAAAAGAATCTCAGTCAGTGCCCGTCCCACTCGTAAAATCTTTGCCATCAATACTTGGCAATTGAGTGATGGGGGAACATTTTCACAATCTATTTAAATAGTAAGGCAATTTTAGTTTTTTTCATACATTTTGTCTTGAAGACCCATTTTCTCATGGCTCCATCTAAACCCTCTACAGTAGGCACTTGGTTAGTAATATTTTTGCACTATTAAATCATAATAAAATAGCAGCATTGAATTGCAATACAGTACACATCACATTTGCACCTAAATACTGTCATCATATTTTACTCTGGTGCCTGGCAAATTCCTATCCTATTGCTTTATACGCCAATGCATATAGCGCATGCCGGGGCAGTTACCTCATTGATCATAATGGCCAGAGACGTTATGAGACTTGGGGATGCTTCATTCTGGTCAGATACTCAATAACTCATCCATTTTCCGAAACTCTAACATTATGTGACAGAGGGAAATTAATAAGTGAGACCCACTGTTGTTTACGATACGTTAGAGCAACACCAGAGTAGCTAGTTCATTTTTCTTGGCTCCATGTCTACATGAGTGTGAACAGGAAAATACTGCAGTAACATACAGTATGATTGTCTCCAGTGTTGAATCAAATCTGGGAGTGTTAAATTAACACTCTCAGTGTTTATATAGCACCAATGGGAAGTATATAAACACTGAGAGTGTTCATTTTACACTCTCTGAGTTTATTTCACACTGGTGATTTTGCTGTGTACTGGTGGTTTATTTGGAGTTGTAATTTGTTTAGTTTAGTAAGACGTAGTTGGTTCGGGCATCGAATCCACAAGAAAATGTAAATAGTTCAACTTTATGTCTCACTGCTTTCTGCCTTGTTGACTAGCAAATCCTGCAAATTACTTAGCGGTACATTCCTCTAAACATAGCTGTGTTCCCAAGACACCTGGATGATGTCTCTATTTCTTCCTTACGTCTATTTAATTAGCATTCAAATTGTCTAGGAAAAAACAAAACAAATGGAGGAACATATTTATCAATATTTCAGCTGTCTACTACAACATATCGTAGTTAAAGTTAAATAATGAACATGAACTCAAAGTTTATTTACATCCAAATTGGGTAAACAGTGTTTGAAGTTTAGTGCTAATTATACGTGGTTGCCACTATATTAAGGAGCCAAAAGTAACTGGACAATTGGCTGCTCAGATGTTCCATGGCCAGGTGTGTGCCATTCCCTAATTAGTTAATCTACAAGTAGGAAAATTAAAAAGTTCTAGATTTGATTTCAGTTGTGGCATTTGCATTCGGAATCTGTGGCTTGTACCCATTAATATGAAGGAGCTGTCACTGCCAGTGAAGTAAGCCATCATTAAGATGAAATTTGGTACATTCTTAAAAAGAAAGAATCCACTGGTGAGCTCAGGAACACCAAAAGGTCTGGAAGACCACGAAAAACAACTGTAAGGCATGAAAAAATAATTATTTCCTGGGGAACAAAAATTCACAAAATTTGACCAGATTATGAACACCTTCCTGGAGGAAGGCATATATGATGAAAGATGTAAACCATTGGTAAAAAACTTGAAGACCAGATTAGAAAGAAAATGTGTAGGGTTCTGAAACAAAATCCTATGGACAGATGAGACAAAGTTCAACTTGTACCAGAATGATGGGAAGAGAATATTATGTAGGGAAGGAACTGCTCAAGATCCGAAGCATACCACCTTGTCTGTGACTGCAAAATCAACCCAATATCTTTCTAAGGCAAATAAGCGGAATGTTCTGCAATGGCCAAGTCAATCACCTGATCTGAATCAACACGCATTTTGTGTGCTGAAGGCAAAACTGATGGCAAAACGCCACAATAACAAGCAAGGGCTGAAGACAGCTGCACTAGAGACCTGGCAGAGCAGGACCAGGGATTAAACCAGCATCTGGTGATGTTTATGGGTTCCAGACTTCAGGCAGTCATCAAATTAACTAATTTTAATTAATGATTATGTTTGTTTGTCCAATTACATTATATAAATATGGTTCTAATTCCTACACAGTTCATACAAAGGGTTTTACAAATCCCTTTAATTATAGATTATAGTCTACATTTTAACACATCTTCATGTTTTCCATTCTAATCCATAGTGTTGGTACAGAGCCAAAATTATGACAATCATGTCACTGTCCAAATATTTTTGGACCTGACTGTCTATGGTCTCCATATGTTATGCTGCAATAGTTAATGTGCCAGTGGACTGGAGTCATTTTGTCCTTTCTCAGTCCCCACTTTTCATTGGTTTATGTGACAGGGGACGAGAGAGTTCATATGTTAATTTTTGGGGTCAGAGTTGTACCAAGGTACTAGACCCACTCTAATGTTTCTGATGTCATGTTGATCCTAGGAGGACCCAAACCCTTGGAACATGCTTCAGGATCATTTGGCCTGAAGGGTCCTTCCTGTCTTCATCCTGTGCCCACCTTGCTGTGCTGTTGGTGATCACCTTATTTTTTCCTAGTGACTCCAGCTGTACATCTCCAGATCATGTCCCGTTGTCCCTGCCCAAGACCACCGAATTGTGTTTATGCTACACAATGCCTCGTCAGCCAACCTATTCCCATCTCCTTTTATGGACACTAATTGAACACTGATTAATGACGTGGCCTTAATACAATAAACCATGCACCAAATTTGATTGATTGATTGATTGTTGGCTATGGAAAACAAAAGATTTTCAGAAGCAAACAGGTTATAGAGTCAATGTTTCAGATATTTTTTGTTAGTAAATTAAAATCATACACCGAAAATACTGTTAACACTGTACAAAATCTGAGTCTCTCATTGTGGCCAACCTGATTCCTTAGCAATATGGGTATGGTTCAACTCTGTGTGTTTCATATAATAGTCAGTGTCTGCTGTATGAAGATGTCCATTCTGCATGGTGCCCCATAATACCCTGATTCAGCTGCATAATGAGCAAACACTGGCCTTTATGCAGGATTATTAAGGCTGTCGCGAGTAATGAAAATGCGATAGGGGGACCCGGGTGTCTAACAATATCTTCCAGTCACGCAGGCCCCTGATTGGTCCGGGCCCGTAAGCAACTGCGTACCCTGCTTACCGATAGTTACTCTTGTGCCCTGATAGACTTCAAATGGTCCAAAATTGTGGTTCTTTAGGGGTGGAAATGTGTGGGTGATTGTGTTTGTGTGGTTGAATGTATTTACGCAAGCGTGATCCATTACACACCTCTGTTTGTACTCCATTACAGACAATGAAATCAATATCATTCTGTAAATTACAATAGACTGGACAAATATGGAAAACAATGCCAATTTGGGCATTACCTTATTGAAATTGTTATATAATCAGAAACAGAAAACACAGAATTTTAACAAATTATAGTATGAACTTACAGGACAATCACAGACAACAAGATGCGTGTGATTAATATATGCTGTACTTATATATTACGTAATTACATTTCATACACATTTAGAGTATCAGTATACTAAACGATGTAGATATACGGAGAGATCTGAGTGAAGACTGGAATTTAAATATTTATTTTAATAGTGTGTATTTGAGGTCAGCCGTTAATTTAACAGATGTGCCAAACATAGTCTTATACTCAGTCTCCATGAGACAGATGTTGGCCACTCGAGGAAAATAAACTGTATAAGTGTCAGGATTCTTTGGTCATGACTGACCTGTACTGCCCACCTTTAACGACCTGTACAGCCCCATGTCAGGACATGTCCTGAAAAGTCAAAGGTTCACATCAAACCAATCCCTTTAGCTTGGCTTCCTTGGTGATGCCATACCTTCATTATTATTGTCAGAGAATGCCTAATAAGGGGAGAACTTCCACCTTTGGGAAAACGTCTGGCTTCTGAACTGGTTGGTACAATGGGGCTTGATAGGGAGTGAACAGGCTCTCCGTACACGGGCTCTGTTATGGTTATTCAGACAAGTCACTTTTGTTTGTATGAATAAAGAAACCTGTGACAGACAACACCGTTAAACAGTGCAGTCTTGGGAGAGCGAGTTTGATCAAACTTTAGCCTGCTTATATCTAATTAAATTGCACGCACATTGATGAGGCTAAAATCCACAAACACTCCCAGTAAAGAGGAACATTCCAAGCACATTTTATTCCCTAGCTGAGGGTTCACCGTTAATGAGTTGCTTCAGTTGATGCCGACTGGGAGTATGATGTGTGGATAACTGTGTTCCACAATTCTGCGCTCCAGGCCGATTGATCATTTCACAGTGGATTATTCAAATTCTGCTTTGACTTTTCAGTGTATTTTAATCAATTCCCTCATCCATTTTAATAATAAAAATAATTTGATTACATGATAATAAGTATTCATTAGCACCTTCAATCACTTCATGGCTTAGAAAACTTAATTTGGTTTCTCACATTGGTTACAACTGGTCCCCAGACGTAACTAGCAGGAGACTAAAGGAACTACCTAATTTGTTCTTTAAGTCTATTCAGTTTTTTTACGTACCGTAGGTTCTTAAAGTTTTTCGTATTTCATCCTTGTGCTTTGAAATGGGATTTCCTTGCACATTTAACAGTTATCTAGGGAGAACATTTGTTCCGATGGGAGACCAGGGGGAATATTTGTTCCTCCCCTTTCCTCTCGCTTGCCTGCTATGTACGGGCCTTGTGAATCCTACCCTGATGTCATGGTGTTACCACCAACCCCCTGGATGCCTGGTTCTCAGTACTGGAAGCAACCGCATTTCTGCATTTGAAGTGAAATCTCTTTTCCCTTTCGCTCCGGGGCAGCCAGGGAAGTCAATTCTCACACACAGCATGTGATCTGCAATCCTGTCGGCATGTTGACAACAGCAGAACGCTGCAGTTTTTTGGGTGTGAAGGAGAATGTGACACCTACAGTAATCAGGAGGATGATTGGGGAGATGTGTTTCTTCGTCAAGCTACACTGGGAATTTTTCTCATAGTTTTATATTTCCACACACATGCAGTCGTGTACATACTGTACACAGAGACAAAATAAGACCATACCCACTTGTAGAAGAAAACCTTAGCAAAGGCAAAAGGTGAGATGAGATTGACATTTAAAATAGAAAATGTCAGATTTTAAGACATATTAAAGCAGAAAATAGTTTTCAAAGACATGGTCTTTACATTGATTCATAGAAGCTTACTGTCATGAACGACACAGCCTAAAACCACACATGAAAAATGACAAAATAAAATTATGCAAGATACTGTATTTGTTTTTAACCTAAAACTTTACTGGAACTAGGAACATTTGGTCCAAAACAAACCACAGTGAAATAAAAACCATTATGAATTATTTTCATATTTTGGACATAATAAATTGGACAAGTCTCATACAGTACTCAAAGTCATTTATCACTATTGTTTGGTGAGTTTAATGCATTGTAGGTTTATTGAACAGTCACACTATACACGGATGGAATTAAATGCTTTTATGTGACTTACGTTTTTTACATATATCTAGTATTTTATATTTTTACTGCAGTCAAGCGTACATAACAGTCATATTGCAGGCTGTAATCAGTGGGCTCATTATTTGTCAAAAAAATAAAAATAAACTGTCAATAAATTAAATACCATAATCTTTTCCTCTAAAGATCAAGTATATTTGTTGAATAATTATGTAATGACCCAATAAGACAGACAGCCATAAGGTGTTTATTCTTTTTAATACTACGCAGACAAAGACTATGTATTTAGGGATAGCTTTATGTCAAAGACAATGTTATCAAGACCATAATATTATCAAGACTGTAATCACCAGTTGAGGCTTGTTAGGGGAGGAAGGTTGTGGAAAAAGTCGTTTGTTTTTGTGAGGGAAGCCCTGGGTAGGGGTCAATACAGGCGCTCCTCTTCCCCTGAGTTTTAGGAGTTGCCCAGTGAATTGGACCGTTATGTTATTTTCGCCTGTCTGTGTTATCCTTTATCAGGTCCTGTTATTAGTTCTGTATTATAAGAGACTATCGTGAGGAATTGTCCGCCCTGTTTAGTTGTATAGGGGGCGGAATCT
>JACXGM010016119.1:0-20751 GCA_016801145.1 Umbra pygmaea
CTTATTAGAGCAGTATCTCTGTATGTATTCAGTCAGACCCTTATTAGAGCAGTATAGCTGTATGTAGTCAGTCAGACCCTTATTAGAGCAGTATCTTTGAATGTAGTCAGTCAGACCCTTATTAGAGCAGCATCTCTGTATGTATTCAGTCAGGCCCTTATTAGAGCAGCAACTCTGTATGTAGTCAGAGCAGCATTATTAGAGCAGCATCTCTGTATGTATTCAGTCAGACCCTTATTAGAGCAGCATCTCTGTATGTATTCAGTCAGACCCTTATTAGAGCAGTATCTCTGTTTGTATTCAGATTAGAGCAGTATCATTGTATGTATTCAGTCAGACCCTTATTAGAGCAGCATCTCTGTATGTAGTCAGTCAGGCCCTTATTAGAGCAGCATCTCTGTATGTAGTCAGTCAGGCCCTAATTAGAGCAGTATCTTTGTATGTAGTCAGTCAGACCCTTATTAGAGCAGCATCTCTGTATGTATTCATTCAGACCCTTATTAGAGCAGTATGTCTGTATGTATTCAGTCCCTTATTAGAGCAGCGTCTCTGTATAGAGTCAGTCAGATACTTATTAGAGCAGTATCTCTGTATGTAGTCAGTAAGACCCTTATTTGAGCAGTATCTCTGTATGTAGTCAGTCAGACCCTTATTAGAGCAGTATCTCTGTATGTATTCAGTCCCTTATTAGAGCAGCATCTCTGAAGCCTGTCACACTCTTGCTCTCCCTTGTTCTAACCTCTGAATCTACCTGCAAAACCGCATTTTCAATTAAGTAGGGATGTTATTGCTCATGCAAACTCTTTAGGAAAGATATTCCACTTTAATATTTTCCTTACCTGGGGCCTCATTTATAAAACTTTGCAGTGGATTTGCATCAGAAGTGGCATACGGACGGAACATAGGACGTGCGTACGCAAAAAAAATCTGATTCATAAAACCGTGCGCATGCACGTCCTACGCCGTTTTCTGTTTATAAATCACAATCAACTCTAATTTGTGGCGCAGCTTTTGCAGCTACATGTCACGCCCATAGTTGCCCATAAATAGTCAGTGAAACGCCCCCAAATTAATATTCATTGATTGAGAAATCATGGCAAACACAGAGAGGAAAACCAAAAAATGCAACTTCACACGATGTGAAGGAAAATGTTGTTTGAAGGGCACAGTGTGGCCAATAATAATGCTGAAAAGGCGTTGGTGGCAAAAGGTGGCAGATGCTATGAGTGCTGCATCCTCAGAAATTTGGGCCGTGACCGAAATAAAAACAGTGGTTAGATATCAGTCAAAAAAGCATCTAGCGCTTCATCGCAAAAGTGTTTCTGCCACGGGTGGGGGAAAATTGGTTGCATTAGAGCAACATGTCTGCATCACAAATTATTTGGACATTGGTGGAAGGAAAATGCTTTCGATCAATGAAAGCATTTTCATTCTCATTCGGTGCCCTTATGGCAACATGAGTGCAGTCAATAGCACCAATTACGTTTGGGAATCTGGATATAGCTGTGAATTGCGCTTTATTGTTTGCCTTTTCACAAACCTATTCTACCTACTAACAGGTCTGGCATAACCCGGCTACGGGTTGGCTGAGATATCCCTGACCTGTCAGCCAATTCACTCTGGAATTCGCCAGAAATCCTAGTGTTGTAAGGACTTGAATTTGGGCTGGCACGGCGTGGTTGCTCCAAGTGCTCCTCTGTATCGCTGGGCCCAAAAGAGCGCAGAGGTCCAACAGGACGGGCCGAGGAAGTCGGAACCAGCTCATAAGCCACTCGTCCTCGATTGCCAGCAAGTCTTCTTGCGGTCTGAAAATGTGTTCCCTCCGAATCCTTCCATTTGCAACATCTTCTAAGAGCGCAAGATCAGCCATTGTGCGTCATTAATTGATGGCGTGGCTTTTTATCACCATCCATTTGATTGTATCTGATAGGCTACATATGTCGGTATTAACCTAATTGTAAATGGGAAATAATTCTGCGCAAATGGAATTTCTTGCACCCTTCAAAATGTTTAAAACATACATTGGAACACATTTAAAAATAAAATGAACTAAAAGCATATAAAATGAACACTATGATTCTGTAGCAGATGACGACATTTATGAAAACAACTTTCCCCAATGGACAACAAAGACAATCTATCCATCATCATCATCATCATCATCTCTATCTGCTCCGCCAGACAAAGAAATTGACAAGAATATCAGTTTTATACATGATTTTGTTTTGTTTATCGTATTATTTATGAGGATGAATTACATCAATATAATTACAGAACAATTTTGAGTGTTCTTTTTGCAAATATGTCTTCACTTCAGATCGTTCAAACAGATGTTTGTGAATGCTGTTAATTGTAAGAATGGCTTTGTGAAATCTTAATATTATTAGTGAGAGGCAGTATTTCGATTTCGTTTACACAACATTCTGCAGTTTCAGTCAGTTTCACGTGTTTCATCCACCTGCCAATGGTGTCGCCATTTCTCATTTCATTTTCGTCCATTTTTGTGTGTACGCCTGGGTCAGAGATTCCGTGAAGGACCACACATTTTCCTGTCAAGTTTGCTTTTTATAAATCCCAATTCTTGCGTAGAGAGCGGTGTACATCTTCTTTTGTGTGTATGCCACGTTTATAAATGAGGCCCATGGTCTTTCACCTTTTCTCAAACAGATGAATATTCAAGACACATTAATATATGTTTGCTTTTGGATTTGATTTGCTATATTATTCAAGGTAAGAGATGCGAACACATTTCATCCGGCCGACACTGCCTATTCCAATAACTACAACTACATTACATCAAGTGTACATGAAATAATCCAACAACTACTGTACGCACTAAGGTAGGCCTAAATCCCTCCACTCTCTGAACTGTGACTCCAAACTCCTGGCACTCGTTTCACATCCTTGGTTGACCTTTTCATTTGTCTAAAATTGGTCAGGCACTGACATTCAGGCCTTCTGATTGGAATGCAAGCACCGTTGTAAGCTCATGCTAAGACCAACTGTATAGTTTCCAGGTCTCTGGAGGAAAAAGTAAAACAGATTTTAATAACACTGACTATATTCTAATTGACTGTCAGACAATTAAGCTATATCTGCTTCTATAGAAAACCAGCCAAGCAATCAGACCAAATGTCTCCATGCCAGAGCCAACATGTCAAACCATAACATTGCATTAGCTCTAATACCCACCGAAATCGTAACAGGATGTTGACCCTTGTGTCAAGAAAATCTCAAAATTTCCAACAAAAGCGCATTCACTAGCTGGGGATAGGGAAATAATTGTCCAAAGAAAGGCTTTTGCAGAATATTCATAAGATTACACCCCACCAAGCCAGCACATGGAGAAGCCCCCCTCAGACAACAGCGCTAAACCAATCATTAAGAGGAGACTCATGAAAATAGTTCACCTTTTCAATATATTCACAGCCTTCGGACTAAACCTGAACCACAGTCCCATCCTTAATTAGGACGAGAAAGTATCCTCACCTTGAAAAGCCGCAGGATGTTCGCCACCATGATGGACACAGAGCTAGCCGACGCCCCGATGACCCCCACCACCTTATCTGGCTTGGCAAAGATGGGCTGGTCCCCATTGGCGCAGCGCACGTCCGAGCCATCCCTCTCAATGAGGGCCTGGACGAATGTCAGTGACTGCTCCAGGGCATAAGTGTCTCTAGAACATGTGTCGAGGATACGCGCTCCCAGGGTCACGTTGGGTAGCAGGTCTGGGTCCTTGTTGATCAGGTCGATGGCAAACAGCATGGCCTCCAGCCTATGGATGCCCTTCTCCTTCTTCAGCTCTCCACAGGGCACACCTCTCTCGCCGCGGGAGTGCACGGGGAATAGGCCCCCCAGCATAATATCCCCATCCAGCCGGATGGAATGGGCAAAATCCTGCAGGGGCAGCTGGGGGTCTGGGGACTTCTGAGTTGCAGAGGCTAATGGCCAGTTGAATGTGGAGGTCAGTAGGACTAAAAAGCAGTAAAGGGAGAGCGAGGGGTGGTTGGAGTCCCCCTCCATGTTGATAGCAGTGCGGGAGTATTGGATAGAGGGTGAGGGGGCGGGTGGTGTGGCACTGGGAGAGCGGAGCAGCAGGCAGCCGGAGGGTAGTGGTTTGTGCACAGGTTGGGGAGTACCATTAGGGGCCCCTCCTCTCTGGATCGGGGCAGGGTTAGGGATGGTTATCTCTGGGTTAGGGATGGTTATTTCTAGGTTGCGAAGAGCCACTGATGCATGTACCTAGCATCCCTGGGGTGGGCTAGTAGTTTGAGCAAGATCTGGGAGCTTGAGAGAAGATAGGCTACGTTTCTCACACTGGCTATACCGAGGTGATTCCTCTCCGCAATCCTGGGCCTCACATGCTCATCAGACCCTGTCTGTGTTGTGTGGAAAAGGAAATACAATCCATCTGTTACACACAGTGGGCTTCAACTCTGTTAGACAAATGCACATGGGTCATTACACATATCAATATACTTAGGGCACATGCCCACAATATTTGTCTCTCACTTTTTCTTAAACACACAATTCCCTCAAATTCAGATCTGGACATGTTTTTCTCATTATTCCCTTCTATTCTGGGAGATTTTGGGACACCACATGGGCTTAATTAATGATCAGGTAGAACAGCAGAAACTAGCAGCACTTTGGACCTCCATGGATGGATTTGAAATACCTCTGCACACACAAACAACTGTGATATGGACACATAAACATCTACATGGAACAGCAGGGAGTCTCCCTTTGAAATCTTTAAACGCACACAGTGTCAGAGCTGCATAAACTCTGTCTAAAAAGCTGACACTATGCTCAATCAAAACATCAAAGAATGTTATTATTATTATGTAATAAACTAATTCACTTTCAATTAGATTAATCCTTACCCTGTTCTGAATATTAATAACTATATTTAAAAAACAAATTAACTAATATTTATAAAGCATCAACTTCAATATAGGAACCTGACGTGAAAAATGTAGTGTGACTTATTGTTACAAATAGAAAATTCTAACTATCTGCTAAATAACCAAAATGGAAAGGTTTATATAAAAATGAACAATTGCAAAGCACACTGGCTATTATTATTGCCCTTGGTTTATGGGGCTCATGACCAGTCATGACCAGACATTTATTATCACACCTTAGTGACATCACACTTCCAAGGCCACAGGGATTTACCTAGCCCCTCTGAGCAGGGGTGTCAAACCTGGGGGGAAAAGGGCTACTAAAGTCTATTGGGTCCTAATGTGTGGAAGGGGCCCTCAAGTCTGGGAAAAAAAGGGGAGGAGCCCTCAGAGACAACCTATGTACAAGGCCCAGAATTTGGTGCTCCAAACCTTCCTCTGAGTACAGAATGAGTAAGGACACTTGCACATGTGATATATGTTCCCTGCTGAATGGCCTAAATTATTATCTGCCCCCAAACAGGCATATATCTGTGCAGTGCATGTTAATGATTACATCATATAAATGGTGGCATTGTTCTTAGATTCACAAGGTGTCGTCAATGTAATTGTAATTTATGAACGTTGTTGTCCCTTAACAAAGATTTGAGAAAGCTATATTGATTTATATTTTTAAGGTGAGTAGACTTAAAGGCATATTTCAACCTTCATACGATAAAGCATCAACTCAAAAGCCTAAAGCATCCATAACGTTTTATTCAACACAATATTTTTTACAGGTTGTCAATTGCACATCACTTCAAACACAGATTTGACACACAAGTGATGATTACGTATATTATTTGAAATGTAAGTACTTGTATGTAGTCGACATTTATAGGCTACATTCCAAAAAAGAAATGCACCTCTGCTAAAAATATTTCAATCATAATCATTACTGTGCAATCTTGGTAAATGTTTGGATCGCCCAATAATTGATTGCACTACATGCTGGATTCACCACTACGTACTAAACCCCTAACTCCATTTTGAAAATAAAACTAATTTACATCTGAGATACAGGTGCAATACGATCTATACGCATAACGACTAAAAGGTGAGAATGTCACTGGGATTTTCCTTTTCAATTTTGCGGTTTCTATACTACCTTCTTAAGTCTAAATGGTCTCCTTTTAAATCGATTTGTTGATACAACAAAGGTGCGCATGAAACATGCATAAAGATAATCCTCATTCCAATGCTTTTGAAATGTTATCTTTCCATAAATTGGAATACTTTCTTTAAGTTTTCCGTATCTAGCAGAATCACAATAACATTAACTGTTCCAAATGTTTATAAAATGTGAACTAATGGAAACGTGCGCGCGTCTGAAAACTGTTTAGGCTATTCTCTTATGGATTCTGCAGGCTATCGCCGAAGCTAAACATGGAAGCACATTATTAAGGACCCTGACTCAAATCTCAATGAGAAATTGTTTATATAAATTAAAAAATGTAAAAGGACTTACCTGCCAGTGACTAAGATCTCTCGCTGACAAACCAACGCTGCGGAAGGCTATGCTGTTCCCCTGGTGCAGAAAGAACAGCGCAGAGCGCACGGTTGTTGCGAGCGCGTCTCAGTCTCGTGGAATCACCCAATACTCCCAGAAGGCTGTGTGTGATTGGTTTCCAAACTCCAGGTTACCCAATCCTCCTGTGATGTTTGCTTGTTTTTCCTGTGAATTCTGGGTAGTTTATGTCAATTTATAATGAAACTATTAACCCAATCACTCGAAGATTTGTGCACGGATTATTGATGACGTGTTTAATAATTTATGCTGTGTTTGCTTGGTCCAAAACAAATGCAGCATCGCTTCTTCTTTCCCTTATAAGTTAATACATTAACATAATTCTATCTTACTTGGTGTGGCAACATTTTAACCTGGCATTCTAAATGCTGTGTGTTACATGACGGTTGATGACAGTAGGCTATTTATGTTGTCATCTATTATCTATCTGTTTATATATTAAGTCGTCATTCATCAATACATGGTCTTTCAGAATGTGGGAGAAGACTTTAATTATTCAACGTAAACTTAAAAATATTCAGAGAAAACTTATTCTTACATACATTCTTACCGAGAAACGAAAGTGTCTTTTTATAAGTAGGCTAAGATGCTTACGGCTCTACATCAAATATTCGCAACGGGAAACATCTGCACAATAGTAAAACCCAAGTTGGAAAATGCAGTCATATTGCGCCATCATGTGGGCGCAAAAAAGCTTGACCAGTCAACTGAAGAAGTATTGAAACCCTTAAAAGAATTTCGCAAGTGAAAAAATACACAAACAATTACTCGCATTTTGGTCTCAAATATAAAGATATTTAAATGTTAACACAGTAATTTTTCAAACTAACATTTTATGGAGACTACTATTTTTTATTTTTGTTTGAATGAGTCTATTGAAAGTTGGGGATGATTAGGTTGCAATGAAGGTATGAGGGCCAGATTGGAAATTTGTCCAGGACACCGGGGTGAACACCCCTACTCTAACAAATAGTGACACAGGATCTTTAGTGAATACAGAGATTCAGGACACCCGTTTAACGTTTAATGTCACATTTAAAAGACTGCACCCTACACATTCCCTTTACTGCCCTGGGGCATTGAGAAAGATATTTAGACCAGAGGGAGGAGTGCTCCCTGCTAGCCCTCCAACACCACTTCCAAAAGCATTGGTCTTTCATCCAGGGACCGACCAGGCTCGACCCTGCTAAGCTTTAAAAGCAAACCAGCAGTGGTATACAGGGCGCTATGCTGATTTGCCAGAATTTATATCAGCCCTGTGATCTTCGTAAATCCAGAAATGGCTACAAGAAGATCCACAAACGATTGAATATACCACTATAGTACTGTCAAGGCAATTGTAAAAGAAATGCTAAAGATATGGAACAGTTGAAAACCTTACAAGTAGAGGATGCAAATGCATTTTGCCCCCCAGGATAGGAAGGAGAATGGTGAGAGCAGAACCAAAATCCCCAATAATCACTGTAAAAGAATTGCAGGCCTTTTAATTCCGGAAGTCCAGGAGCACTGGTTAAGATTGATGGCATAATTAATTCCACCAATTATCAGGCAATTTTGGCTGACAATTTGGCTGCCTCTGCCAGAAGGCTGGGACTTTCCAACAAGACAATGCCCCAAACCATAACTGAAGAGCCTCGCCAAAGTCATTCTGTGATAACAAAATCAAAATTCTGCTATGGCCATCTCTGTCGCCGGACCTCAATCCAATCAAAAAGCTGTGGGCTGAGTTGAAGAGGGCAGTTTATAAGCGCAAACCCTAGAATGTGAAGGATCCTGATAGGATCTGCATAGAAAAATGTTCCAAAATCCCTCCAAATGTTATCCTTGTCAAACATTACAGGAAGAGACTCCATGCTGTTTTCCGTGCCAGAGGTAGTTGCACTAAGGACTGAATGAGTGCCAATAATTCTGGAACCTTGATTTTGGTGAATTGTCGTTTGTGTTAAATATTTGCATGACTTTGGTTGGTTCCATTGCAACATTAATATATATATTTTTATTTTTTTATTTATACAGGAAAGTTGGCTGAGAACAAGTTCTCATTTGCAGCAACAACCTGTGTATGTCAACATAAAATACAGCCAGAATACAATGTACAGTAAAAAAAACAATATTTCAATTCAATTTAAACAATCACATAATACAAACACAGTCAATAATAAAATGATCTTCAGGCATATAGATTGTGTCTCCATAATCAATGTGGTACGCCCTACCCAGGGAGTAGGCGTTTTCAATCATTCAAGGCCTTTTTTCATATGGACAAATTCCTGAGTTTGGTTATTCCTATGTTTTGTTTAATTTTGGTTCCCCCTTGTGGTCATATCCAGTGCCTTGCATTCTGTTTCTGTTCTACATTACTTTTGTATTCTATATGGTAAAGGTTTGTGCTTTATACATAATGGTATGTTATTATTTGGTTCCAGGCTGCTTGGTGGTTTTACTTATAGGGCATGGCCCGTTATATAGACGCTGTGATGTATGGGATGTGTGTGTATATACTGTTACTTCCGGGTCATGGTACCTGTTATTTTCTGAGTGTTAGCCATCTCTATTGTCCTTTATTGCGCACACAGGTGCACTGCATTATTACTGATCACGTGGTTATTTAAACTACGTACTATGTTTGCCTGGTTGTTGATTATTGTCCCTGTTATGTTGCCACGTACATGTGCTACCTGTTCAATTCAAGCCTGGATCCTTTTTCTGTTTCGCAAGGAATAAAACCTAAATTTCCTGCATTTGTTTCCTTATCCTTCCTTCGACGCGTGACACAATGACAGGTAAAAAAGTGGATACAATAATTTGTTTTCTATTATTTAGAGTTAAAACATGATTTATTTCTATAAAAGTAACCCATTACTTAGTTTCTTTACCAACTCATCAACATGCATTTTAAAGGAGAGCCTATCATCAATCCAGACCCCAAATATTTATAAACATGAACACAGTCAATTGAAGCACCATCCAATGTGCAAATATATAAATCATCATCTGTTTTTATGTTCTGAATTTGAAAAAAGCATATACCGTAATTCCTCAAATAAAGACCGGGGCCTTTATTTACCTCCACTGCAGAAGGCCACCGGCTTTTATTTGAATCAGGCTTTTGTTAGAGGCAGGCCTTTATTTCTGATTGAAGTATAATTGGCTATGTTTTTGTGTAAATCCTTGTTCCAGTTTGCCTTTTATTGCTGCATCACGTTGTAATTGCAATCTCAACACTTCTTGTAACCGTTCCAAATCCAATAGTTGAAAAAAGTTGTTGAAGATCCAATCGCTTGCACTGAATGGGAGCCATGTTATTTCCAATATAGTTACTGCCATCTACCTGTACGTTAATACAAACAACACCAAGCTAAGTAAAACGTACAGCCGCATTGACATGAAATATCAGTAGGACAATTATACTTAGCGATACTATTTCCTGCTATACTGTAAATGTTCCGTCCAACCCGAGTTGCAACTACCCTAAGTTAGTGGTTGCGTCTCATTACGCAAAGTAGGCATACTAAATAGTATGCCAGACTACGATTAGTATGTCCCAAACCATAGTACGCAAATATAGTATGTCAGCAGTCACCGGATGGTCTACTATTTCCGGGGGATTTTCGAAGTATGCAACCCTGCATGCTTTTTGGGCTGATATAGCCCACAATCCTTTGCGACACAGAATAGGAGTGGTTTCCCGAAGCCGAAATTCTTCTTTGGCTGTGTTTAAATGTAAGTATCCAAAAGTTAGGTAATAATAAACGTGTCATTAAATGAGTTTTTGGTTATTGTACTAATATTAAATACATTTTAAATGAAATGCTAACAGGTTGTGCCAAATGTTTAATGTTCAAGCTTCGCGGGCTTCATCGCTTGTGGAAGTGGTCTAATTTTAGATGCAACGTTATGACGCGTTACTATATCCCCCATGCTAGCATACTCGTTTACTATATACTAAATAGTACGTACTTTACCACCACCTGCCTAGTACGTACTATTAGTATGTAGTATGTAGTATGCATATTGGGATTCAGCCAGTGTTTCAACCTGGTAGTGAGTTACGTAACTTGTGCTACATTAGGTTTGGAACAAAAACCTACGGAGCGGCAGCTCGCAGGAGCAGAAGTACCATAATCCAAAAATAGCATTAATATATTGTTGAATCTATTAAAGTGATAGAAATGTACATTATGCTTAACTGGAATGCACATTATATGAAAGGCGCCTATAGGAGATTATCCACACGTAATATTCCCCCGGCCTTTATTTAAGACTGGCCTTTATTTGTCTGTGTTGACCACGCCCCCGGCCACTATCAGAGGCCCGGCGTTTAATTGACTACCGGTTTTTATTTGAGGAATTACGGTATTTTGTTTTGCCTGCATTAAGTACCAGTTTCAATTCAAGAAAAGCCTTCTGTATGGCTATAAAGCATATTGGAGCTCAAAAAGGGCCTGTTCAGCTGAAAGGGCAATAGCATAAATAACCGTATCATCTGCATAAAGGTGAAGTTGACAGTTTTTTATAGCTGAACCAATATTGTTAATATAAATAGTAAAAAGAACCACCCCTAAAATCGATCCCTGTGGAACGCCCTTCACTACATCAAGAATTGTGTTCTATCTGTTACACAATTCTCCACCCATCTACAGGCAGCCAGGTCCAATTGATGACAGCCTACCAAAAAGCAATGGATGATCTACAATGTCGAAAGCCTTAGATCAATAAACAGGGCAGCACAATGCTTATTTTTATCAATACCAGCTATAATGTCATCTAGTACCAGAGTAGCAGAGGAGGTGGTACTATGTCCCGGTCTGAAACCTGACTGATATGCATTCAAAATGCAATGTTCTTCTTAAAAGTAGCGCAGCTGCAGGTTTACAATTTTCTCATATATTTTTACAAGACATGAAAGCCTGGAAATGGTACTGTAATTGTTTAAATCCCTGGGGTCACTACATTTAAAAAGTGGACGTACCAAAGCCATCTTGCAAACCTTTTGAATTTTTCCTGTTAAATGGATAAGTAAAAAATGTGAGAAAGTGGCCCAGCAATAATAATTGCAGCAAGCTGCAAGAGATCATCTGCCCCATTAGCAGTTTTTATACCAATAGTGAAAAGAGCTTTAAAAACTTCCTCAGAGGTAATCCACTGAAAAGAGAAAGATGGGTTCACAACTTCATCTGGCAAAATATTGGACATAATACAAGCTTCACAATCAGTCCTTTCTGGGAGCACCACACCATTACCATTTCCAACCTCAAACAAATTACCAGCTGTAACAAAATGTTGATTGAACACATCACATACTTCAATTTTGTCATTTAGAGTTTTAGAAAGAAATGTAATCGTATTAGGCAGGGAGGAGTGGCTACTTCGTTTTAGGTATTTTATAGCTTTCCAGAATTTAGTTGGATTGCCTTGACTGCTAGAATAACTAGATTTTGCCTTTTGACAGAGATTGTGCACTTGTTTTTGAGTTGTTTAAATAGCGGCCAGTCACCAGCCAGTCCAGTGTGTCTGGCTTAAGACCAGGCTTTATTTCTTAACTGAAATAATTTTCAGAGTTCTGTGGTGAAACATGGGTTTACTCTTATTCTTGTAAATGTAGTTATCACCTGTAGGTATTTTGAGTTTTTCTTTAATTATAATTAACAATATTATTGATTATGTTTTTTAAAAATTGTTTGTGCATTGAAAGTAAAGGGAGCAAGTCATTTTGGAACCCATTGTATTATTATATTCATTTTCTCTTGGGGTTCATTACCTTGAAGTACAATGAAATACTACTACTAACATAAACAGAAAATGTGCAATATGCATCAAAATAAAATTAGAAAAGTGCATAAATTTGGGCACCCTTGTGATTTTGTTGAGTTTAATACCTGTAACTACCTAGCACTGATTAATTGGAACACACAATTAGTTTAGTGAGCTCCTTAAGCCTTGAAATTCATAGACAGGTGCATCCAATTATAAGAAAAGGTATTTAAGGTGGCCAATTGCAAGTTGTTGCAACTCTCCTCTGAAAAGTGGCAACAAGGGGGCCTCAACACAACTCTCAAATGACCTGAAAACAAAGATTGTTCAACATTATGGTTTAGGGGAAGGCTACAAAAAGCTATCGCAGAGATTGAAGCTGTCAGTGTCCACTGTGAGGAACATAGTGAGGAAATGGAAGACCACAGGCACAGTTCTTGTTAAGGCCAGAAGTGGCAGGCCAAGTAAAATATTGGCGAGGCAAAGGTGGAGGATGGTGAGAATGGTCAAAAACAGCCCACAAACCACCTCCAAAGATCTACAACATCATCTTGCTGCAGATGATGTCACTGTGCATCGTTCAACAATTCAGCACACTTTTCACAAGGAGAAGCTGCACGGGAAAGAGATCCGGAAAAACCCTTTTCTGCACACGCCACAAACGGAGTCGCTTGAGGTATGCAAACGCACATTTAGACAAGCCAGCTTCATTTTGGAAGAAGGTGCTATGGACTGATGAAACAAAGATGGAGTTAGTTGGTCATAACAAGGGGCATTATGCATGGCGGCAAAAGAACACAGCGTTCGAAGACAAACACTTGCTACCCACAGTCAAATTTGGTGGAGGTTCCATCAGGCTGTGGGGCTGTGTGGCCAGTGCCGGTACTGGGAATCTTGTTAAAGTTGAGGGTCACATGGATTCCATTCAATATCAGCAGATACTTGAGAGGAATTAGTCAAAGTTGAAGTTACGCCAGAGTTGGATATTTCAACAAGACAACGACCCAAAACACTGCTCAAAATCTACTCTGGCATTTATGCAGAGGAACAAGTGCAATGTTCTGGAATGGCTATCCCAGTCCCCAGAACTGAATATCATTGAAAATCTGTGGGGTGATTTGAAACGGGCTGTCCATGCTCAGCAACCATCAAACCTAACATGAACTGGAGATGTTTACAAAGGAGGAATGTTCCAAAATACCTTCATCCAGAATCCAGACACTTATTACAGGCTATAGGAAGCGTCTAGACTGTTATTTCTGCTAAAGGAGGCTCAACTAAATATTGATGTGACATTTCTGTTGGGGTGCCCAAATGTATGCACAGTCTATATTCGTTTTGATGCATATTGCACATTTCTGTTAGTCCAATGAACCTCATTTCACTACTGAAATATTACTGTGTCCTTCAGTTATTTGATAGATCTAAATTTTATTGCTGATCCAAACACCCAATTATTTTCAAAATGAAAATCATGGAAATTGTCAGGGGTGCCTTGTTGCTGAAGAATAATTAAGGCAATTCTGAAGGGGGTCTAACCAGGGTCGGAGTGGGACACATTTTAAGCCCGGGAGTTTTATGGTGCACCAGCCCATTTTTAATGGGGGTAAATTGTAACCTCAAATTGTGTACCCACTTTCAATGTGTATTTTCCTACTGTACATGATTCATTCATTTATTTAGAGAGAGACAACTGAGGACAACTTTTAGAACTGAATACAAAATGACACAACACTTACAAGCCAACCCTAAGTCAGCAATAAATTCCTGAGCATTGCATTGGCGTTTTGCTTAACAAATAGTTTTTATATAGGTAAAGGATAGCTAGTGCATTACATTAAATATTATGTTATAATAATGATAAATTAGCCTAATAATTGATTAAAATATTAATAGAGGCCTTTTATCAAAGTTCAAATTTCTGAGGAGATTTTACTTTTACTTCAGTAGGCTATTATGTCATGTGTCATGTATTACAGTAGGCTATAGCTTCTGCCTAGCTCAGCCCTGTCAGAAAGGTCACTTATGGATGATAAACAAATATGCATTACAGAAAAACATGTTTTTTAATATAATATACACTAACCTCTCTCCTCTCTCGGTCTTCCAGTATTGCAGCCTGTCTCAGCATAATTTTATTTTGTATCCCTGTTATTTTCATTATTCTCTGTAAAGCAAAGTTTATAATTGTATGAGTGAGGGCTTACCATGTGTTTGTCTTGCACTGCACTTCTTGCATTCTCTCATTAAATCAATAAAGTTAACTACTATGAGAGTTAGGCTTTACCGTATATTTCAGCTACACTTTTAGCTAGTTAATACACTTACTTTGCAGTACAGTACATAACCAGAGCTTTTGCATTCTGGCTAGCCATCTGCTGAAAATGTAAAGCTAGATACTGTAGCTAGACACCTGACTTAAATAAGAGCAACTATTTTCCTTACCGTTTTGAAAACTAAGTTGCAAGAGTCTGCTTAGTTTTGGAAGTCTTTCGATTTCTAAAGCAGACACAGGAGTTAACTAATATAGTAGCAAATATGGACGTTATTAAGAAGTTATTTGTCTGTCACCTTGTCTGCTGCGTCTCTACTGTTGCACGCACTGAGAAGTACAGACTTCTGAATGCGCTGTTGGAGGTAAATTAATCACGTGCAGGGAGAACACATTTAGTGATTCTACATTGGCAAAGAAGTTGCTGCAATTAGAATTTAGATAAACATTATTAACACATTTCGCTTTTCTTTTTTGGCTTTCCATCATTAGACTTACTCACACACTGTCTGTTAACATTACCGATAGACTTCCAAACCTGAAAAGGAAAACAAGAGGAGTTCGATGGCTTTACGCCAGGGCTATGCCATTTGGGGAGGGCCCGCTCACTGATCCCCCTATATTTCTGAAAATCCTATACATGGTTGTGACCTGCACATCGTTAGTGCTTTCTGAGTTTGTATTGAAATCAGAGGCTGCTGCGGCCCGCTGTACGGGTTGAGCAGAGGCTGCACATTTTGACCAGCGGGCAGCGGCCGCACACTAGGTGATGGTGTTGAGAACTTGCAATGTATAACTATTATTATCAGACCAGCCCTTGTGGCCTCAAAACACCTTCGGCCCACCGGGAAAAGTCCTGACTCTCCCGATTGCCACTCTGCTACTGGGTCTAACCCATTACTAGCCAGGTGTACCTAATGAAGTGGCCGGTGTGTATAGTGCCTCACCATAATCAAGAACTGACATAAACGTGGTCTGTAAAAGGTCCTCCCTATGCTTTGAAGAAATACATGATTTATTTCTATAAAAATACCTTTACACAATACCTCAAGGAGGATGCAAAACTGGTATGCCTATATACTGGTGGAGAATGTATGCAGGTGTTTAGAATTCTGGTGATTGAGACCTAGAGTTTGTGCTGCGTTCATGTGTGTGGGGATATTGGGAGGTGACAGAGCCTGTATGGAAAGGGTGGAACCAGTGTGACTAGATCTTACAGTAAGGTAAAAAATTTGAGTAAGTGCACCAGAGATAATTGGTGCAGCTCTAGCCATCAGCCCTTGATCAAGACCATTAGCCCCTGCTGATTTCTTTGTAGCCTATCTATATTGAGCAGTGCATCAGTAAAAAATGTTTTTGTGAAAAGGCTTAGAGAAAATGCTTGACCATCTACACCAGGGCACCCCTGCATAACATCCTGTATCCTGTACCCATCTGTACCCTGGTCCCAATCTAACTGACTATGTAGGTTGACTATATAGTTGTCTGTGATATGTAGATGGCCTGTTCCACAGTTGAATGATGTCTTTCAAATTGCTTGGAAAAAGATATAGACATATATAAATATTTTGTACTTTGCAAGTGTGTGGTTCTGTCCACCAGGGGGCAGGTGCACAGTAATGAGCTTGCTCTGGAATTTTCTTCCATTGCTTATTTGCTTGGGGTATTTGACTGAGACATCGGACTGAAATATTCTCAATTACAGCAAAAAAAACTGCTGTTAAATTAGGGTTAAAATATTTGCTGTTAGAACACCTGGGATAAAATATACATATCACTTTGGGTCATGTTTCACAGAATGTGTTTCTCAACCAGGGAGCATTTAACTGTCACAAGGTAGTGTATGGTGTAGTGAAGGAGAGAGACCAAAGGAGGTAGATATATTTCTTGACATTTAATAAACAATCATCCAGGGAGCAGTCCAATACTGTGTGGTTGCAGGCGAACAAAGCAGTTGAGGGCACAATGATAGCTTACGTGCTCTTATCAGCGGCACGGACACTGAGCTAACAACAGTATAGAGCATACGCATAAACCTTAACTACCCACACCCTTTTCACAACTAACAAATAAATGACAGCTCCTGGATTCAAAGATTACTCAAACCAACAGATACTCACGTAACTTCAAACATCAATGACCAACAACGGTCAGTGATATAATGTTACGTTGGTTTTGAAGATGGTCCGGGAGCTCTACTGAGTTGTGAAAAGAGTGTAGTTAAGCTTGAGTAAGTTATGCGTACACTCTGTATATTGTTATGTAAGCCATTCAGTTTTTGAGTCCATATCTCAGTTAATCTTAACGCCAGCCCTCACTGGGCTGGGGCGTTACATTAACACAACATATCAATTTATAATTTGTCATGTTTGAATTTCAAAGAGGAAATTATTACCTACTTCAATTGTTCTTTTTTGTGTGTGCAAACAGAGTTGTAAGCCATTATCTTTGGGTTTCCCCGAAACCCTTTTGCCCAGCACCATTGACATATTGCTGTTACTATTTTATTATATTTGTGGTTTACAATAAAGACAGATGGGGCATCCTCCAGTCAAAAGTAAAATAACAAAATGTACTGTAAATAAATGGTTCTGTATAAAAACAGTAAAAAGCACTGGTAACAAATATACCAGTACTTTTATTATTATTTTACCTACATTTCCTTTAAGACAATAACAAATACTTTATAAACACAGTAAATGTCCGTTAACACACAGAGCTGATATTACTTTGTAACGGACATCTATTGTGTTTATAAAGTATTTTCTGTTATTGTCTTGAAGGAAATGTCAGTTAAATTATTGAAAAAGTACTGGCAACAAATTACCAGTATTTCAGCTAAAATTTGAGTTTTTATACTACACACAAAAGTAAAGTGTCCAAACGGGCGGCTTGATCCCCACCACGTTTCTGTTATGTTGTGGAAGGTTTCGTAAATTGGTTTACGAAATATTAGCGTTTTTAAAAAGTCCCATAGGAATGAATGGACACAATTTTCAGGGCGCTACTACTCCCAGAGTTTTTACACTACACACACAAGTAAGGTGTCGAAACCTGCGGCTCATTCGCGGTCACGTTTCTGTTAAGTTGTGGAAGGTGTCGTAAAATAGTTTACGAAATATTATCGTTTAAAAACAGTCTCATAGGAATAAATGGACAAATTGTTCAGGGTGACACTACTCCCAGAGGTTTTACACTACATACACAATAAAGGTACCGAAATGTGTAGACTACAAATGGCGGCAAGAACACTTCACACAATTTCCCCAGAAATTGTACCTATTCTAGTTATTATTATTATTATTATTATTAAGAGTCCACAAGATGTGAAATATCTGGAGTAATTCTGTATGGAGAAATAGTGTCATGGTTCCGTCTCCCTGAGCTGTCTCCCTTGTCTGTTGTGTGCATTCCCTCCATTCTGGTTCCCTTGTGTGTGTGTTTGGTATGTTTTGTGTTTGTCTGTTTCAGCCCCTGAATTCCAGTTTCCTCTCACACCACGCAGGGACCTGTTTCCCAAGCACCATTCCCCATCAGCATTCATCACCTGCACATGCTGTTCTGTCACACCTGGGCAGATTGCTGCTCTCCCTTCATAAGGGATTTGACAGCGATCAGTCCTTGCCAGATTATTATACTGTGCAGTATGTGAAGTCCCGAGCTACCCTATTCCCGCCGGTCTGAGTGCAGTGCTGTTTATTAATTTTTGCCTTTTTAGAGCCAGTCTGAGAGCTGTGCCCTTATGGTGACAAATTATTATTTTGCTAACCCTGATTCTCTGTTCCTTCACTTTCAGTACCTGTCTGTGATGATAATCCATAGCCCCTGGGAACCTGCCTGTCTGCTCCACTCACCTGTCTGCTCCACTCGCCAGACTGAACATCGCTGCCTGTCTCAGTGTCTACCGGTGATGATTATCTGAAGCCCTTGGATGCCTGCCTGTCTGCTCCCATTGTTCTGACCATACTTCGCTACCTGTCACTCCGACTATCTGGGTCTTTGACCCGTAACCCTAGCTCCGAGAGAACCTGCCTACCATTCTTCTTGATTTTCATTATTACATTCTACAATAAATATTATAATTTCACAAGATGTGAAATATCTGGAGTAATTCTGTATGGAGAAATAGTGTCATGGTTCTGTCTCCCTGAGCTGTCTCCCTTGTCTGTTGTGTGCATTCCCTCCATTCTGGTTCCCTTGTGTGTGTGTTTGGTATGTTTTGTGTTTGTCTGTTTCAGCCCCTGAATTCCAGTTTCCTCTCACACCACGCAGGGACCTGTTTCCCAAGCACCAGTCCCCATCAGCATTCATCACCTGCACATGCCGTTCTGTCACACCTGGGCAGATTGCTGCTCTCCCTTCATAAGGGATTTGACAGCGATCAGTCCTTGCCAGATTATTATACTGTGCAGTATGTGAAGTCCCGAGCTACCCTATTCCCGCCTGTCTGAGTGCAGTGCTGTTTATTAATTTTTGCCTTTTTATAGCCAGTCTGAGAGCTGTGCCCTTATGGTGACAAATTATTATTTTGCTAACCCTGATTCTCTGTTCCTTCACTTTCAGTACCTGTCTGTGATGATAATCCATAGCCCCTGGGAACCTGCCTGTCTGCTCCACTCGCCAGACTGAACATCGCTGCCTGTCTCAGTGTCTACCGGTGATGATTATCTGAAGCCCTTGGATGCCTGCCTGTCTGCTCCCATTGTTCTGACCATACTTCGCTACCTGTCACTCCGACTATCTGGGTCTTTGACCCGTAACCCTAGCTCCCAGAGAACCTGCCTACCATTCTTCTTGGTTTTCATTATTACATTCTACAATAAATATTATAATTGTTGTTACTCACTACTCCATTGTCTGCGTTTGGATTTACCCTCTGTTCTGAGCTCCTAATTCCTGACAAATAGTCTCAGATTGTCACAACCACAGATGTTGTGGTGTTGTGGGTGTTGGAAGGATTGGAAGTCCAAGCAGGAAGGAGTGTTCAATGATGTTTAATGAACGGACATGATGAGGTTTCAGGCATGGAACTGGAGTAACTGATAAACCTATAGTAGCTGCACAACGTAGGAACATAACGCTACGATGCTTTAATGCGGCATTGGGTGCGATACTCTATGTCCCTAACGTACGCCTGGCCCACTATAACGACCACACATTATGTACGACCACTGACGACGGTAACGCGTTACTGAGTAGCACGCTACTCTAATCTGACCACACTGCGACAAGTCACGTTTTCAGCATGAGGACAGTCGGAACCGGCGCTAGCAAGGCAAGATCCGTTTGCCTAGCAACACTTATGCCAGCAACACGAACTCGGATTTTCCTTTTCAAAATAATAGCGCTAGTAATTCAATATAATAATCATTGTTAATTCATTACAAAGATGGGTAGTTTGTCCATGTTCATGTGTTGCTAAAATTAGAGTCTGTCGGATGAAACAGACTCTAGTGAATGTTGCTAAAATGTAATCATGTTTTCACATAAGACACTGACAATATATTCAATCAAATTGTGTGTACAAAGTATGTATTACTCTTATTAATCAAAAGTTAACATGTTAATTTTTTTTTCCTATCATATACTCTTAATGTTTCTTTACACACAGTACAATTACATTTGGTTACCATTCACGGTTACACTTTATTTGGAGAGGCTGACATTCCATCTGTATGTGCTCTACAGATAATTTGTTGATAGTCATATTGTCACGTTCCACAGGTAGAGACAGTTGCGAAAGTTCAATAATCCAATATGCTTTATTTAATGACAAAAGCAAACTGCCACGTGGGGCTTTAAGTAAAAATCAAAGGGACACAAACAGGAACGCGTACAGGAAACATTGAACGACAAGAGACAAGACCAAACACCAAACCTAAATACACATACTAACGATGACAATGGAAGACACCTGGACTTGGAAATTAACTACACCGTGATCTATTGGTTAACAAGAAACATGTGACAAGACATGGGAGTGAAATGTGGGAACATGTAATACACAACAGGGGCACAAGAGGGAGGCATCTACCACACATTGGGGAGGAAGCTGAACACCAACACACACAGGGCAATAACAATGAGGACACATGAGGAATAAATCTAACAACAAAACCACCATGTAAACACTGAAAGCAACAAGGGAGACAAAACCACAAAAGACACTAAACCAAAATATAGTCCATAACCAGCCCACTAGGGCTGGACGTTACAGAATCCCCCCCCAACGCCCACAACACCGGAGTGGG
>JACXGM010016120.1:0-20751 GCA_016801145.1 Umbra pygmaea
ACTTGCATCTTAACGTCAACGCCTCACATAGTTTAGCACAGTTTGGTAGCCTTGTAATGTAAATACTTCAGGTGGTTTAACACAGTTTGGTACATAAACGTACAATATGTAACTTTTCTGGATTAAAAAAATCAAAAATTACTATACCTATGTTATATATATTTTTTAGTTGTGTACTTACATTATCACAAATGTTTCCACCCACTTTCAAACCCAGAGAAATTTGTAATGTAATTCGAAGACACGGGACATTTCATTTTGTCAACCGTCAATGGCGTCATATAACCTTTGACTCCTCTTGTTGCTTTAATTTCCGTGAAACCACCAAGTGGCATTTCATAAAGTGAATAATTGTAACTAAACATAACATGAATAAAGCTATAATATATTTAACACTACACAGCGCCGGCACAAGCTACAGGCAAAAATCGTTCGCCTGGCAACACTGCAGTATGTTTTGCCGGCAACACGAACCGCAGATTTTCCATTTCAAAATAATAGCGGTCGTAAGTCATTACAATAATCATTGTTAATTCATTGCATAGATAGGTAGTGTGTCCATGTTCATGTGTTGCTAAAATTTGTCTATTGTAGGATAAAACAGACTTTAGTGAAAGTCTTTCAAATGTACTCATGTTTTTCACGAGACACTGACAATATATTCAATCAAATGTGTGTACAACATATTTGTTTCTGTTTTTAATAAAAAGTTATTAAAACATGTTAAATTATATTTTTTTGCTATTACCTGCTCTTAATGTTTCTTTACACACAATACAATTGCATTTGGTTACAATTCACTAGCTTTAAAATGAATTAACAATGATTATTGCAATGAATTAAAACGAGCGCTATTGTTTTGAAAAAACAAAAATCAGAGTTCGCATTGCTGGCATAATAGTGTTATTGTTTTGATTGAGAGACCCCTAGCGGCCAAAAACGACATGTTGTACCTTTAAGAGTTGAAACTGTTTGAGCTGGATATGCCTGCATCTCAAATGCCCCCCTGTTCCCTGTATAGCGCCCTTCTTTTAACCAGAAAATGTTTAGTCATGGCAATAAATGGTGCCCTCTTTCTGTCGCTCTCCTCAGTGCCACTCTGGTATAATGGGAGGAGGACACTATGTGACGTATGCCAAAAACCCCAATAACAAATGGTACTGTTACAACGACAGCAGTTGTAAGGTAAGAGCGTACAAGCGCACATACATCAGCACCACACAGCTAATTAAGCAAAACAGTTAAGCAGTTGCATCATTATTAAAGTGTAGAGACACCATGTTGTCCTGTCCTCCTTTACCAGGAGGTGCACTCAGAGGAGATTGACACAGACTCCGCCTACATCCTGTTTTATGAGCAACAAGGAGTGGACTATTCTCAGTTTCTGCCAAAGACAGACGGCAAGAAGATGGCCGACACCACTAGCATGGATGAGGACTTTGAATCCGACTACAAAAAATACTGCGTCCTCCAGTGATCATAGTCACACGGTTTGTTTCAAATAGCAGCATTTTCACTACATAGTGCACTACTTTGACCAGGTCCCATAAGGGATGGACGGGGCTATAGGGCTATGAAAGTACTGCACTACGTAGTGACTAAGGTGCCATTTGAGATGTGGCCACAGTCTTCCGCCTATCACTACTGTAGCCCTGAATCAGACTTAGCCGGTCGTGTAGCTACAGGACACAACACTCCTTCAGACAGTGGACCCTAGGAGCACGTTGTCCCACGCTGGACCCCTGAATTGTTGGATGGGCATTCACGTTTTCAGAACGCGGTACCCCCTTTTTGCCAACAAGGGTGTATTGCAGCTTTAAGCACAGAAAGCTTTTGTCAAGGTGGCCAAGAGAACAACATTTAAGCCCCACTTAAAGCACTTACAACTGGTGCGTTAATTAAGCCGATATCAACACGACACTTCTGTGTGTTAAATCGTCCGGCACACGCTGATATTTCCTGCTGTGATTTTTGCTCACCTGCAGCCTAGAAAACGTCAACGCAGCTCCACAATGTCTCGCTCTGTGCTTCTGCATGAGAAAGTGACCATGTCCTCCTCAGTAATGCTATTGACAGAGGGCTTCTCAAAATGTTTTCATTTTTGTCTTCAGTAGCAAAACTGTCTGTTATAACACGCAATGCAGCCTGTTATAACACCCAATGCAGCCTACCTCAATGTTGCATGCTTTTCATCTGCCAAATTGAAAAGGCTAAACATCTATGTATTAGTAACATTCACTTTTCCCTCAAACCTGAAAATGACTAATATCTCTTTACGAAGAAAGATTCCATGCTATCAAGGATTTTTACGTAAGCCTGTCCCTTTCTACAAAATGTATTGAACACACTGACAGAGTTTAGGTTTGTTTTAACCTACAAGCTTGTGTTTAAATCTAGGTGATGTCCAGGTGCCATTGAGAATGATTGAAAAATCCGCTTTACACTTAAATGATATGTATATACAAAACTATTTTAATTTATTGTTTTCTCTTTCTCAAAATATTTATTTATAGAGATTTATTTTTCTCATTGCAGTTCTTTTTTAAAAGCACATTTGGTTGATTTGGAGGGTTATTCTGTTCACTACTGTTAGTGTGCAATTCATTATAGAAATTCAGTCTGGAATATGAACACGTGAAATAGATAATATTTTCTACTTCAGTACTTTTGCCCTTTATGAAGTTGTTAAAAATAGTGCACTGTATAGGGAATATGGTGCTATTTGTGATGCAGTTTAGGACTTCCAGTCAAACCTTCATGTCACTTCGGTCCCTAAATAATCCAGGGTTTTTAAGCATTTTCCTCCACAGCTAAACATAAAACATACATGCTGTCATGTAGTCTTCATAGCACTCCCATCAGAATGTCATATAATCAGCCATTTCAGCTCATTTCGTATCAGTTATGCTGCGACGGACGTCATGACGTGACACTGTCATAGTCATTGTGGTTTATGTGAAGTCAAGTATTACTGTTCATGATGGTAGCTAAACCACTAGCCAAGTGTATTAGCAGTACATCTGTCTGGCCAAGTGTATTAGCAGTACATCTGTCTGTATTTCCATGTCATCTTGGTGGAGGTGTGACATGGTTTAGCCTAAGTCCTTCACAGATTGTAGATCCACTGGCCAATCAAAGAATCTCAGACTATTTTAGAGCTCACAGGAAGAAAGACACAGAGTTGGAAGATAGATTTCTCCTAGAGTGTCTCTGTTCAGTCGACTGACAGGAGAGTTTATACTAAATGATATGTGCCGTTTGACACTATTTTTGTTTGTTTGACAAAGTCTGTGAATACAAACTTTTGCTTTGCTTTTAGTAGCAGAGATCTCTTGCAGACGGCCATCGTTTTTAGATCATCACTGTGAACACCTCACTCACGTAAAAACAATGGAATGTTAGCTACAGTAGCTCACGTTGTTCTCGTTTTAAAAGAACTAACATTCTAAGTTCTCTCTTCATGAATTCTAAGTGTTCTCTTTTCATGAAGTTGTCATACAGTTTCTGGAATCTTTCAAAAGATAGTTAAGTGATTTAAAGGCCCTAAATCTTTAACACTTCTTGCTGCTTTATTTATGGGGTTCCCATAATTTATGGATGTACTGGAGAACATGTCTGCCATTGAATGAAACATTTATTTTCCTTGTCAGAAAATGTATGTCAGATTAATGCAAATTGCATTACTAAACATTCTTATGTCTTAATATTTCTACCCTCCGCACTGTTAAACGAAGTCACAAAACTGATTGTTGCGATGTTACAGTGTGCACAAAACTTGCCACTCAAATGCATGGCAAAAACACTACTTCCCACCGGGCAATATGTTAGTGACATTAGGACAACGCCATCATGTGAAATCACAGCTTCTTCATACATATTGCCCATTCTGAGTCGGAAATAGGCTTTTGTGCAGTACACGATTTGTGGCATGCTTTAAAAAGACACACATGCTCTAACCTTACTGTGCTGCTGGCCTAGATATACCCTACTAATTTAAATCAGACAGGAAGTGAGGACAGCCTCCCAAATGGTACCCTATGTCCTATATAGCGCAGTCCTTGTTCCAAAGTAGTGTGCTCTATAGGGACTAGGGTTCCATTCATGACCTAGGCCATCACACTAACGGTTGATCTTCAGGTCTCCTAACCTGCAGTAAGCACACTGGCGATAGCCTGGAAGCCACATTGAATGTTGCTCCATTTCACTGTTGTCATTTCTGTTTCACTCAGTGTTTTTCAGCTTGCATGGGTTTAATTGCGTAAAACGCATGGCTAATTTATTAACCAAACTGCCATTCCTCACTTGTTGAATGGCATGCCAACCTGGCAGGTGGCCTAGTGCAATCTACTACTGAAATGTCTTGTTTTTAAGTCTTGTACGTTTTTGTTTTGTTAAAGTATTTTTTGATGGATTTCCAAATATTTAGAGATGTGTTAATTTAATTTTAAAAAATTTGTAAGAAGTGTTACAAGAATCAAAATTACATTGCACTGACACTGAAAATGTACATAACATTTTTGTAAATAGTCCAATGAATCAGATGTATTTGAATATGAAATGTAAAACAAAATTGTAACTGTATTGTAGTTGTATATGAAGTGATGAAACTGTTCATCGGAAACAAAGGTCCCCAAGCAACAAAATAAACACAACAGATGCAGTTCATTGGTTAATGGGTTGTTTCTGTCATTGGTTGGTGAGAACGAACTTGTGGTGGAAGTTTCTCACACTCCTGTCTGTTAGTAGGCTACTCCAATCACAACTGCATCAAACCCAGTGGTTCTAGGTAATCTGATTTGAGTCAAACACACACCGTATATGTGTGTATGTATATGTGAGAGGAAACCACAGCTTTCCAGTTCAGACAGGCCTCCACACATCAGACCAGCTTCAGTCGTCGAGGAGAGTTAGCCAGAAGAAGCCTGTAAATGGAAATATATTGAAAGGGGGCTGTCCAATCAATAGCCAGGGGGAGTCCTGCTTATACTAACAAACAGAAACATATTAGTATAAACATACTATTCCTACATGGGCCAAAGAATGACAATATACTGACCCAGGTTCAGCAAAGAGTTTGGGGTTTAGCAGTGGTAAAATAGTAGCTCTTTGTCGAAAGGTTAAAATCAGTCGGTCTTTGATATCGTATAACACCAACCGCCTAATGTTATTGTACTCCTTTTAATGATATGATTTCTGTAGCCACAGAACACCCAAGTGTTAACCGTCAACACACATTTCATGTTTTCTTTCAGAGGTGTGACTGCATGTCAGTAGGTGGTTATCACAAAGTACTATGCGTGCTCGAGACGATGTAGTGGCCTAAGCTCCAGATTTAGAGCATGCATGTCTCCTAGCAACAGGGGTTTTGAGCCTCGGCTCATCTCCATACCTGTCTCCCTGGCCTCTGCTCCGTTCTGTTGCGTCAATAAAAATAATTTAACCCCCTTACACACATTTTTTGGGCGTCTTTGCCTGTAGTTGATCAGTTGCTTGGAAGCCAAAGAGGCAAATTGGCCTGCATCACCAGGAAATAGGGACAGCATCATCAGAAGAGACATCTTAGCATCATCCTTCTCTAGAAAAACCCTTGGGCATCTAGAAACGCAATATTAAGGATTTCTGCCTGACGGGAGTAGAGGCTACTTTAGGAATGTGGTGACGCATTGTATACAATGAAGGTGTCTGCAACACCCTAGCCTTGTAGGTTTGACAGCCGTAATGCAGTACCACCTCAGATATAGCAAATACAACCAGTATGCAGATGATTTCCTTTTACAGGGAGATTGTTTAGGTTCTGTAACTAACTTTGCCTGCTCGAGGGGCTTTCGGAAACCACAGAACCTTAGTGTGCATTTCCCCTCTGTAAAGTGACAGTGTTACAAACAAAACCCTCCTACTGACTAGCACAGGATAGGAAGATGTCTTCTATTTCCTGTTAACTGGTACTACATTGGCCTCTGTCTCAACGTTTCAGAGAAAAGGGATTCGCTTTACCTCAGCAGTCTGTAATTCTCAAGCCTAGATGTTGTTCTAAAGGTCTAATGTTGGACAGTGGGCGCTTCATTTATGTTGACTAGTTTGGAAGCCTCAAGAGAGGTGGTTTCACCCCAGTGGACATACAGACAGGCAGGTAACTGGAATTTGTTCCTTTATAAGTTGTGAACATGTAAAACAACGTAAATACCAGCATGTCCACCGCCTCGACCAACAAAACCAACAACAGCTGCACAGGTAAGTTGCTCTGCTAAAGTGGTACGGAGGATGGTGATGGAATTGTTCATATTACTTAATGATATTGCAGTTTAAAATTATTATTAATGTCTGAAACAGATGTGAAAAATACGGTCGCAGCTGCCAACACCATTGGAGTTACAGCTGATCCGAAAACGGAAATGCTGGGCCTGTCTCATTACCTGCTCATCAGTGGCTGCCTGCTCACATTCATTGTGTTGGTGGTGCTGGGAATAGTGTGGTGGAAAAAGTAAGTCAGCTCTCATCAATTTGTTTCTGAGAAATGGTCTTGTTGAGGTTGATTTATTATCCGTCAGTGGTTCCTAAACCTCCCCTGGGGACCCCTGTCATGTATGTATTCGATGCAGTGGCGTCAGACTGGTGGAAAAAGAACTAATTGTATAGGGCCCTAACGGGTAGAGGGGCCCTCAAATCTGGTAATTCAGATAATTCTGTGTTACACCCCTGGTTAGATGTACAGTATCCCAGAGCTAGAACACCTGAATCAACTTGGCCCTTGCCTGCATGATTCAGGTGAGCTTGTCCAAGGCTACAACTACTGTAAACCTGGAGCCAGCTGAAGGTCCCCAGGAGCCAGCTGAGGGTCCCCAGGAGCCAGCTGAGGGTCCCCCGGAGCCAGCTGAGGGTCCCCCGGAGCCAGCTGAGGGTCCCCAGGAGACAGCTGAGGGTCCCCAGGAGACAGCTGAGGGTCCCCAGGAGACAGCTAAGGGTCCCCAGGAGAATGTTGAGAACCAGTGTTCTACAGCACCTCTGAGGTTTATAAAGCAGTCCAACATGAGCATTTGACAGCACTAGATGCACAATCTTGATTTGGAAAAGAAGCCAGCAGGTGCAGGAAATTTGATTTATGTGAGTTGTGATCAGTTTTGGGGAACGTTACTTAAAAAAGTAACTAGTTACTTTACTTAGATACTTCTCCGAAATGTAACTACGTTACCTTCTGTGTTACTTTTTAATGGAAGTAACTACGTTACGTTACTCTTTATTGAAATTAGCTAACTAATTAAACTACTTTAAGTTACTTTAAAAAATGCTTTTTACATATGCTTTTTGGTTTGTCTAGGTTAAGTATCATACAATACTCATCTGACAAATAATTATCAATTTATTAACCTTCCCACATATTTAAACGATTTGAATCAAGTTGATTAAGAAATAATTATTATTTACAGAACCTGGGAGCAATTAGGGTTAACTGTCTTGCTCAAAAACCAAATGATATAGGTAGGGATGGGCCAATACCACTTTTTATAGAACGAGTACATGTACAGAGTATTTCATTTTGGGTACTTGCCAATACGAGTACCATAGGAGTACTTTTAAGAACAATGCCAAATGTCACATTTATCAAGCTAAAATCTGCTATTTCTTAGATGTTGATCAGCCAATTAAAATATAGAAAAGTAAATATTCCTACATTTCCAGAAGAACATCATTTGCTTTGCAGGACAAGAGTGTAATATTCATTACAGATGTCAATGGTTTACATCTCCTTCCCTAATTAGCTAAAGTGAGAGAATCAAGTTTGTAAACGCAAACGCAATAGCCAATTGTGTTCGAATTTGCCCTAAGCATTGCAGAAGTTTTGTGTAAGATGAGAATGTCTGTTTGAAGTGACTTTCTCCAAAACAGGGATAATGACCTAATCATATATTATTCTGGTATTTGATTGTTTTGTAATAAACCTAGACCTCTAATGAAGGGGCTGGCTGTTACTGGATTGAGTTAACTAGGTAGTATGAATGCTGCCACCACATTTTTTTGTACCAGTAAGGTCTGGTATAGTTCTGAAGCTTAGACACACCAGCCCACACAGTCGATATACAAAAAGGCAATCTTTATTTTGGCATTTCATAAGGACTAATTCTATGGCATAGCACAACAAGGAATTGGCAACCCTGGAAGGGCCTCTGCACAGCACACAGGTAACACTAGTAATGATCAGGTTAGCACAGCACACAGGTAACACTAGTATTAATCAGGTTAATACAGCACACAGGTAACACTAGTAATGATCAGGTTAGCACAGCACACAGGTAACACTAGTAATGGTCAGGTTGGCACGATATGCGTTACCCCCCCAATGGAGCTAATAAGGAACAGGCTACTACAGTACCCTGTATTATGGATTTAGAAGGCATGCAAGAACATAAGTAACAAGGCACACATCAGAAGTGTAGATAACAGGAGCACTAGGCCACACAATTCCCAACCCCCAGTTACGTCCCTTTTACTCTCTAACGGGAAGTCTGCTTCTCCCAGTTCTCCCTCTCCTGCCTTGAGCTATGCACAGAGCTGTATCAGGATAAAAACTAGATAGACAAAACATAAAATTGGTTGTCTTAAGTCACTTAGCTCTCCGAGCAGGTAAGACCCCCTCCTGGGGTCTAGGCGTGTGCACCTGGAAGTGCCGGGTGGTTGGACGTCTCCGATCCCGGCAAATAGCATCAGTTCCTGGTGGACCTTAATGCACTGGAGGTCTAGGCGATAACCTCCCCACTGGATAGGACGTGCGGCAATCTCCCCGCTCGTCCCCACTGGTCTTACGGGGGCACGGAATGCGCCCTTGGCGTGCTCCTATGTCGCCCACTAGCTAGCTTTCCACAAACCCCCTCTCTCTCTATCTTCGGCGCCGGCCAGGCTAAATCCTGGCGATCGCCCCCACCCGTTCCAGAGTTAGAGCACAAATGGCGTGACCGTCCAGAGTTCTCCTAGCTCCTCCCGTCCTTTCGTTATGCTCACAGCTCTCAGTTTAAATAGCCTCCAGAGTCCTGCTGTGTCCTCCACCCTCCCTTTTTTTTTTGCTGAGCCCCATTCTTTCATTATCTCCCTACCCATAGAGAAGGCTAGATTCCCTTGCCCAGGCAGGAAGCATAATGCTCCCTACATTACAGTTTTATTATAAATCGGTACACGATTATAGCTGTACTATCTCTGTAATCTATTGAACAAAATATAAATAGGCTACATCGTATTTCCTTTAAGTTATATTTCTTAACGTTAGTATGACAGAACTCAGACAGAAATACCACTATTTTGTTCACCCAGAAGTGTTGCAAACTACCGACATTTGTCTCCTTCCTGAAGGTGGCTTTCATAGGCTAGGTCCGGGGCGTTCCTCATGTCGTTTTCTACAGTTGCAGTATGCACCGAATAGCCTAAAAACTTGCGTCCATCGTTCGTTCCTGTACTTAAATGTGCGCATTTCCTTGAGGATTCTAATATGTTTTACCTATAATTATACAAATATTAGGCTACATGAAAATAGCAATGAGAAAAACGATTTCGTATTTCGCCATTTGACCTCTACTGGACAACTGCTGAGGAAAATAGTTTTTTTCAATAGCTAACGCATGGCTCCTACTTTGGAATGATTATGCATTTTAGGCGGTGTTCTAAAACGTGTGTTCTAAAACATTAAAGGTGAAAATATAACGTAAATGTAACTAATTTTCTCGTTATAAATGTAACTAGTAACTAATTGATTGAATTTTGAAAGTAACGCGTTAGGTTACTTTTTCCAAAAAAAGTAGTCTGACTAGTGTAACGCGTTACTTAGTAACGCGTTATCCCCAACACTGGTTGTGATACATAAGGCAGTTGTGTAGGGGTTCGTGAAAAACAACATTGCAAAACATTCTTTATTGTTTCCTAGGGTTAGAAAATCTAACCGTTCTTAAGCTACAATTCCTTAAATAAATATATATAGTGCCTTGCAAAAGTATTTGGCCCCCTTGAACTTTTATGACCTTTTGCCACATTTCAGGCTTCAAACATAAAGATATGAAACTGTAATTTTTTGTGAAGAATAAACAACAAGTGGGACACAATCGTGAAGTGGAACGAAATTTATTGGATATTTCAAACTTAAAAATAAAAAATAAAAAACTGAAAAATTGGGTGTGCAAAATTATAATTAAGGTAACACTTTGTAGCGCCACCTTTTGCTCCGATTAAAGCTGTAAGTCACTTGGGGTATGTCTCTATCAGTTTTGCACATCGAGAGACTGAAATATTTGCCAATTCCTCCTTGCAAAGCAGCTCGAAGCTAAGTGAGGTTGGATGGAGAGCGTTTGTGAACAGCAGTTTTCAGTTCTTTCCACAGATTCTTGATTGGATTCAGGTCTGGACTTTGACTTGGCCATTTTAACACCTGGATATTTTTATTTGTGAACCATTCCATTGTAGATTTTGCTTTATGTTTTGGATCATTGTCTTGTTGGAAGACAAATCTCCTTCCCAGTCTCAGGTCTTTTGCAGACTCCATCTCCATCTTCTTCCAGAAGGGTCCTGTGTTTGGCTCCATCCATCTTCCCATCAATTTTAGCCATCTTCCCTGTCCCTGCTGAAGAGAAGCAGGCCCAAACCATGATGCTGACACCACCACGTTTGACAGTGGGGATGGTGTGTTCAGGGCGATGAGCTGTGTTGCTTTTACGCCAAACATAACATTTTGCATTATTGCCAAAAAGTTCAATTTTGGTTTCATCTGACCAGAGCACCTTCTTCCACATGTTTGGTGTGTCTCCCAGGTGGCTTGTGGCAAACTTTAAACAACACTTTTTATGGATATCTTTCAGAAATGGCTTTCTTCTTGCCAGATTTGTGCAGTATACGACTGATTGTTGTCCTATGGACAGACTCGCCCACCGCACCTGTAGATCTCTGCAGTTCATCCAGAGTGATCATGGGCCTCTTGGCTGCATCTCTGATCAGTCTTCTTCTTGTATGAGCTGAAAGTTTAGAGGGACGGCCGGGTCTGGGTAGATTTGCAGTTGTCTGATACTCCTTCCATTTCAATATTATCGCTTGCACAGTGGGATGTTTAAAGCTTGGGAAATCTTTCTATATCCAAATCTGGCTTTAAACTTCTCCACAACAGTATCTCGGACCTGCCTGGTGTGTTCCTTGTTCTTCATGATGCTCTCTGTGCTTTCAACGGACCTCTAAGACTGTCACAGAGCAGGTGCATTTATACGGAGACTTGATTACACACAGGTGGATTCTATTTATCATCATTAGTCATTTAGGTCAACATTGGATCATTCAGAGATCCTCACTGAACTTCTGGAGAGAGTTTGCTGCACTGAAAGTAAAGGGGCTGAATAATTTTGCTAGCCCAATTTGTCAGTTTTTTAGTTGTTAAAAAAGTTTGAAATATCCAATAAATTTCATTCCACTTCATGATTGTGTCCCACTTGTTGTTGCTTCTTACAAAAAATTACAGTTTTATAGCTTTGTTTGAAGCCTGAAATGTGGCAAAAGGTCAAAATGTTCAAGGGGGCCGAATACTTTCGCAAGGAACTGTATATGTATATATATATATATATATATATATATATATATATATTTAGCCTTTAGTCAGATCATGCATGGGTTCACCAAATATACTTCCGCGATTGAATTTACAGGCGCGTCAAGATAGATAATCTGATTTATCTAACCCAAATCCTGGGCAGCGCTATGCCAATTTTGGACTGCCTCATGCAGGAGTTCCGGGGACAGTCAAGAGGACCCAGTCAGGCTCAAACCTGTGACTATCATGACGTAGATTGTATTACAGTATACAATTTGTATGGCTATAAGTACTTCAACACTCAACCTTCACCAATGTCTTGTTTTACTGACCAAGCTCGACATGAGCTCCAGTCACCAGCCCAGACCACAACACAATGGCAGCACAATCCAGAATCCATTTGCCGATTTTTATTGTTTTTCAAGCAAATGTCTTCTCAAATAGTGGAAATGGCCAATAGATACAGGGACAGTTGAAATGTACTGTTGTAAAATATTTGGTTCACTTCAAAATCTAATTAAATAGAGGAAGGATGGATGGCAAACTTACTGTTTAAGGGGTCCGACTTGTATTGCAAGGTTGCCGGTTTAATTTCTGAGTTGGCAAAATGTTGTCCTTTACCCTAAGTAGCTTCGGGTACCTGATCATACAATTGTGTTCAAAAGTTTGCATACCCTTGGAGAATTGGTAATAGATGTACCATTTTTAAAGAAAACATGAGTGAGCAGGAAAAACATTTTACTTTTATTTCTCATGGAATTCATATTCAACTCTAGCTCATAACAGAATGGCACAATCATAAAACAAAATATGGCAACAAATAAAATAATGAAATGACCCCTGTTCAAAGTGTGCATACCCTCAGTTCTCACGGTGTATTCGATAGGCAGTGGCGGTTCTAGGACGGTAGAGCGGCATCACGGTTGCCCGGATGGTTCAAATGGCGTGCTAGGATCAAACGGCCAACACACCGATTACAAAGACACTTTTGACATTATATGAACCCATTAGCATCAATGACAGTGTGCGGTCATTTGTGATAGTTGTCTATGACGCCCCGAATTCTTGCAGGTGGTATAGCTGCCCATTCATCTCGGCAAAATGTCTCATGCGTCATGCAGTCTTTGGTCGTCTTGAATGAACCGCATGTTTGGCATATCCCCAGAGTGGCTCAATAATATTAAAGTCAGGAGACTGTGATGGCCACTCCAGAACCTTCACCTTTTTCTGCTGAAATCACTGGAGGGTCAACTTGGCCTTGTGTGGTCATTCTTTTGATGGAATGTCCAAGAACGTCCCATGTGCAGCTTTTGTGCCGAAGAATGGAAATTGTCTGCCAGTATTGTCCAATACCATGCTGCATTTATCTTGCCATCAATTTTCACAAGGTTCCCCGTTCCTTTATAGCTCACACACCCCCAAAACATCAGTGAGCCACCACCATGCTTCACAGTGGGGATGGTATTCTTTTCATTATAGACCTTGTTGACCCCTCTCCAAACATAACACTTATGGTTGTGAAGATACAGTAAATCTCTATTTTGTTCTCAACACTCCAAATTACAGTGTGCCAGAAGCTGTGAGTGATGACAAGGTGTTGTTGGGCATATTATAACTGGGCTTTTTTGTGGCACTGGCGCAGTAAAGGCTTCTTTCTGGCAACTCAACCATGCAGCTCATTTTCATATATTGTCATATTGTGCTCCTTGAAACAACCCCACCGACTTTTTCCAGAGTAGCCTGTATATATCCCGAGGTTACCTGAGGGTTTTTCTTTGCGCAAAATGGCTGCCGTGCATCACCCAAGTGGGTGCTACACTTGGTGGTGGATGAGGTGGGCTTTCTCCCTCACCTTGTAAAGCGCTTTGGGTACTCGCACCTTCACTATCTTTTTTATCCTGCTTCCTGGTTGCGAAGGGTGATGAGCTCTTCTCTTCACTTGCTGGACCATTCTTCTGACTTAGCCAAGTTTCTTACACGCAGTCCAACATGACACTGAACAAACCCCTAGCCAGTTCAGGTACTTCATGTGTTCCAGCTCAAGCACACCTGGTGCAACTAATGAAGTCCTTGATTGTAATTAGGTGTAATTAGCATGGTAATTAGTTGTCTGAAAAGGCATTTAAGCCAGCAGCATAGGGCCCTTTAGTGCACTGCTGGTTTGCTTTTACACTCACTGTGTTTGACCCCATTTATATACATATACACTAACCTAAAGGATTATTATGAACACCATACTAATACTGTGTTTGACCCCATTTATATATATATATATATATACATATACACTAACCTAAAGGATTATTAGGAACACCATACTAATACTGTGTTTGACCCCCTTTATATATATATATACATATACACTAACCTAAAGGATTATTAGGAACACCATACTAATACTGTGTTTGACCCCATTTATATATATATATATATATATACATATACACTAACCTAAAGGATTATTAGGAACACCATACTAATACTGTGTTTGACCCCCTTTTTATATATATACATATACACTAACCTAAGGGATTATTACGAACACCATACTAATACTGTGTTTGACCCCATTTATATACATATACACTAACCTAAAGGATTATTACGAACACCATACTAATACTGTGTTTGACCCCATTTATATATATATATACATATACACTAACCTAAAGGATTATTAGGAACACCATACTAATACTGTGTTTGACCCCCTTTATATATATATACATATACACTAACCTAAAGGATTATTAGGAACACCATACTAATACTGTGTTTGACCCCCTTTATATATATATATACATATACACTAACCTAAAGGATTATTAGGAACACCATACTAATACTGTGTTTGACCCCCTTTATATATATACATATACACTAACCTAAAGGATTATTAGGAACACCATACTAATACTGTGTTTGACCCCCTTTATATATATATATACATATACACTAACCTAAAGGATTATTAGGAACACCATACTAATACTGTGTTTGACCCCATTTATATATATATACATATACACTTACCTGGTATTAATTCAACAAGGTGCTGAAAGCATTCTTTAGAAATGTTGGCCCATTATGATAGGATAGCATCTTGCAGTCGATGGAGATTTGTGGGATGCACATCCAGGGCACCATGCTCCCGTTCCACTACATCCCAAAGATGCTCTATTGGGTTGAGATCTGGTGACTGTGGGGGCCATATTAGTACAGTGAACTCATTGTCATGTTCAAGAAATCAATTTAAAATTATTCAAGCTTTGTGACATGGTGCATTATCCTGCTGGAAGTAGCCATCAGAGGATGGGTACATGGTGGCCATAAAGGGATGGATATGGTCAGAAACAATGCTCAGGCAGGCCGTGGCATTTAAACGATGCCCAATTGGCACTACGGTGCCTAAAGTGTGCCAAGAAAACATCCCCCAAACCATTACACCACCTCCACCAGCATGCACAGTGGTAACGAGGCATGATGGATCCATGTTCTCATTCCGTTTATGCCAAATTCTGACTCTACCATCTGAATGTCTCAACAGAAATCGAGACTCATCAGAGCAACATTTTTCCAGTCTTCAACTGTCCAATTTTTATTGAGCTCTTGCAAATTGTATCCTCTTTTTCCTATTTGTAGTGGAGATGAGTGGTACCCGGTGGGGTCTTCTGCTGTTGTAGCCCATCCGCCTAAAGGTTTTGCGTGTTGTGGCTTCATAAATGTTTTGCTGTATACCTCGGTTGTAACGAGAGGTTATTTCAGTCAAAGTTGCCCTTCTATCAGCTTGAAGCAGTCGGCCAATTCTCCTCTGACCTCTAGCATCAACAAGGCATTTTTGCCCACAGGACTGCCGCATACTAGATGTTTTTCCCTTTTCACACCATCCTTTGTAAACCCTAGAAATGGTTGTTTGTGAAAATCCCAGTAACTGAACAGATTGTGAAATACTCAGACCGGCCTGTCTGGCACCAACAACCATGCCACGCTCAAAATAGCTTAAATCACATTTCTTTCCCATTCTGACATTCAGTTTGGAGTTCAGGAGATTGTCTTGACCAGGACCACACCCCTAAATGCATTGAAGCAACTGCCATGTGATTGGTTGAGTAGATAATTGCATTAATGAGAAATTGAACGGGTGTTCCTAATAATCCTTTAGGTGAGTGAAAATCTATGCAGGGTCGGGCCTGGTTAGTCCCTGAATGGGATACCAATGCTGCTGGAAGTGGTGTTGGAGCATTCTTCCACCTGGTCTAAACGTCAGTCCCAATGCCCCAGGGCAGTGATGGGGACATCTGGACTTATTTCTAATCTGGCCCTCATACCATCATGGCAACCTAATCATCCCCAGCTTTCAATTGGATCATTCATCCCCTTCCCTCCCCCAACTTCTCCCCAGGCCATTGCTGCAAATCAGAAAATTTTGACAGTCAACTTTCCAGGTAAAATAACAGTAAACTACTCTTAACTAGGCACATAGTCCAGAGCACCTGCTGTATACACAAAAAGGGCTGGTGGATCGTTTTGGTTAACCAGCTGTCATACCACAAATAAAAGTGCCTAGTACAAGGAAAGTAAAATCTTGTTCAAGGACAGTTAAATCATCCTGATCTACCAGCATACTGGATAATGAACCCAGTTGTATGGATAATAATAATAATAATAATAATACATGGTATTTATATAGCGCTTTTTAATGACCCAAAGATGCTTTACAAAAACAAGAAAAACAAAGAACACAAAAAGGCAGAAACAACATCAAGGGGGCTATGGGAAGGCCTGTTTAAACAAAAAGGGCTTTAGGCGGTAGGGGAAGATGTCAATAGAGTCAGAGTCACGGATGGATTGTGGCAGTGAGTTCCAGATGCTGTGATACTCTACCTCTGGAACATAACCTTCATTTCTGTTTGGCAGGTATCGGTCCTTGGTGAAGACCATACGGGACCTGCAAGGTGGAAGGCCTCGTGGGAATGTAGTCTCCACTCCAGACTCCCCAGTCCTCCCTTATGCATGCAGACACCCATTAGACCTCCCAGACAGGCTCGACAGGGTTGTGGATCTCCAGGAACGAACACCACTGCCTGTAAACAGACCCAGGTCTGTGACCCCCAGGCTGCCATGGAGGCCTCTGCAAGAGGTACACACACACACACACACACACACACACACACACACACACACACACACACACACACACACACACTGATGATAAACTGTCCGTAATTAGTGTAAAATAATCTAGTTGTGTATACAGGAGTACAACCCCAAATCTGAAAATGATGGGACAGTGTGGAAAATGCTAATAAAAACAGAGGTGTGATTTGTAAATGTCTAAAGACAAGGGGCCCTATCTTGCACCTGGCACAATGCAGCGTAATGCCTGAACACAAGTGTCTTTGCTAGTTTAAGTCAGACGCAAAAGACACCTACGCCCATATTTGCGCCCATGGGCATGCTGGTCTAACAGGGAGGTGTTCAGGATAATTCATGGTGTATTGCTATCTTGAGGCATCGGGAATTAATCCCGCCATTGACCAACATAAAGCTGGTCTAAAGTCAATGACGCATCATGTCATTGTTATTACGGGCAAATTAGTCAAATGCACCTAGGTGTATGCCAAGTGCGTGCATACTATTCTTGTTACACACACACACAGGGAAGCGCAGCAGCACACAAACATGCAAAAGATTACAAATAAAAATATTACGGTGCAAATCCGCCATCATAATAGCAATGCGCGACAGTTACAAACGCACCTGGGTCTTAAAGGGATATGGGAAATTAATCTCTGATTGGTGTATTGCATGTTACGCCCAAAACACAGCTATGAATTAATGAAGTCACTTAGTACAACCCTTTTAGAGCGCATAGACCCTTTTATCCGCTGTCAAACTAGCAAAAGTGGATTTGGACACACCCAAAGCGCACTTGCGCCATGCGCTTCACACCATGCGCTTAGATCGTTAAAATAGGGCCCAAGGTATTTGATGTTTTTTCTAATCAATTGCATAGTTCATTAAGGTGAACTTTTATTTAAAAATTGATGCATGCAACACGTTCCAAAAACGTTGGGACACCGGCAATATAGGACTAATAGCAATGTGATAAGTTGAAATAAGAAGGTGATGTGAAACAGGTGAGGGAATCATGTAATAACAGTATGTAAGGAGCTCCAGAAAAGACCTAGGCCTTGAAGAGCAAGGATGGGTCGAGACTCGCCAATCTGCCAACAGATGTGTCAGCCTATATTCCAACACTTTGAGAACAACATTCCCCAAAGACAAATCGGTAGGATTTTGAGCATTTCACATTCTACAGTACGCAATATAATTGAAAGATTGAATAAATCCGGTCAAATCTTGGTGTGTAAAGGGCAAGGCCGAAAACCACTTCTGCATGCTCATGGTCTCCGATCCCTCAGACTTCACTCTCTCATAAACCATCATCAGTCTCTCTATCCTGGGCTTGGGAATACTTTGGTAAATCTTTGTCAGTCAACACCATGCAGTGCTACATTCACAGATGCATGTTAAAGCTTTACTATGCAAAGCAGAAGTCATACATCAACAACGTCCAGAAGCAGCACAAACAGTAGGACAGTGGAATCATGGTTTGTGGTCCGACGAGTGAACATTTCAAATAGATTTGGACAAAACAACTGTAGTGTTCTCCGGGCGAAAGAGGTCTAGAGAGGCCCAGTGGTTTTACGTGGTCTATGGAGGACTAGGTTTGTCTAGGGGTTTAACAGAGCTTTTATACTCTATGTTGGTCTGTACTACTGTGGCCAATGGTGCTCTAGTGGCCTATGGTGCTCTAGTGGCCTTTGGTGCTCTAGTGGCCTTTGGTGCTCTAGTGGCCTATGGTGCTCTAGTGGCCTATGGTGCTCTAGTGGCCTATGGTGCTCTAGTGGCCTATGGTGCTCTAGTGGCCTTTGGTGCTCTAGTGGCCTATGGTGCTCTAGTGGCCTATGGTGCTCTAGTGGCCTATGGTGCTCTAGTGGCCTATGGTGCTCTAGTTGCCATAGTAAAGGCCATAGTACAGAGACAGCACTGGTCAGGGTCACAAACGATCTGCTTGTGGCTGCTGACCAGGGCTCTCCATCTCTCCTCATGCTTTTGGACCTTTCAGCTGCCTTCGACACTGTTGACCACGCCATCCTACTCCATCGTCTGCAACACTATATCGGTATTTCACACCAGAGACTGCAGTACATTCAGAATTGCGCTGCCAGGATCCTGATGGGGTTGCGGAAATCGGAACATATCACACCTATCCTCCATAAACTTCACTGGCTTCCGGTTAGGTTCAGGATTGACTATAAGATCTGTCTCCTGACCTATCAGTGTCTCTACGGCAGCGCACCACTGTACCTTAAAGAACTTTTAAATAGCCATAACCCAACCCGACATCTCCATTCCTCTGACAGCCATAAACTCCAGGTCCCCAAGTCCAAACTCTGCACTATGGGAGATAGGGCCTTCCAGTCGGTTGCGCCACGACTGTGGAATGCCCTCCCTAGTCACCTGAGGGTGCCACAGCCTTTAGAGGCTTTTAAAAACAAATTAAAGACACACTTATTTTTAACTGCATTTTCTTAATATATTTTAATTTCTTGTTCTACTTGATTGCCTTTTATGTTTTTATTGTTTTATCTGTAGCACTTTGAGATGTGTTCTTCACGTGTAAAGTGCAATACAAATAAAATGTATTATTATTATTATTATTAGTGGCCTATGGTGCTCTAGTGGCCTATGGTGCTCTAGTGGCCTATGGTGCTCTAGTGGCCTATGGTGCTCTAGTGGCCTATGGTGCTCTAGTGGCCTATGGTGCTCTAGTGGCCTATGGTGCTCTAGTGGCCTATGGTGCTCTAGTGGCCTATGGTGCTCTAGTGGCCAATGGTGCTCTAGTGGCCAATGGTGCTCTAGTGGCCTATGGTGCTCTAGTGGCCTATGGTGCTCTAGTGGCCTATGGTGCTCTAGCGGCCTATGGTGCTCTAGCGGCCGTACATACCTGTCATTCGGGGTGGGTTACTACTGACCTTTGACCCGGTCCTTCCTGCAGTTCTATCTCTAAAATAGTAAAGGTGGGAAAAAATGTTTGTTAATAAATCAGTAAAGCTTTTCTCTTGGTTACCAGGGGCCACGATTCACCAAGTCAGACCTCAGTCTGATGCAGCTCATCAAAGCAGGGAAGGAGGGCGTCTTTTACAAGGCCAGGATGACACGGGGAACCTGCAAGGGTCACGCTAAATTCACCTGCAAGATTGCCAAAGAAGGTACAATAGGCTAGGCCACCACCATTTTGGAATAAGTATACCCAGGTTAGGATAACCCAGTATAAGAAGATGACATCTGGAACAAATACAGTTTTGGGGCAGGATTGTTGATGCATTATAACCAGATATATTTATTACAGGTCTGTATGTGGATCTTTTTTTAGCATCATCATTTTTTAAGGATATTGTTGTTAACCTGAAGCATCAGATTACTAAAATTTAAAGTACGGTTTCTTTCAGGGTACATTATTTTTTTTAGGAAACCCAGAGAATGTCTAAAACAATGTCTGTTTGTTCATTCACTAGTGTGTCACAGATGATTATCTGGCTTTAACATTTTCATAATATTCTGGCCCAAACTTTGCATTTTCATAATTACATTGATTAGCAAATACTTAAAAAGTCCATTACCATGTATGCTTGAATAGATCATTTTCAGTCCTCAGCTTCTGCTGTGGCTCAGCTACAGGATGTCAGTCTTTGAAGCTGAAGGTTCCTGGTTTGAATCCCTCTTTGGGATTTGCTTAATAATGTTTGGGAAATGTGCATACAAAATACTAGTTAATTTCCAAACTAAAAAACATCTCTGTATAACTCGAAGATGTTAATGTATACAATAGGCTATAACAAAACTCAAGAAGATACATTTCCATGTGAACAGCAAATTCAGATGAGATGTTTGCTGATTCTTTATGTAAAGAAAATAAGGTATTAAACTCATTATATCCTGTACACTCTGCAAACTACCTCTACACTCTGCAAACTACCTCTACACTCTGCAAACTACCTCTACACTCTGCAAACTACTTCTACATTTTGTAAACTACCTCTACATTTTGCAAACTACCTCTACATTTTGTAAACTACCTCTACATTTTGTAAACTACCTCTACATTTTGTAAACTACCTCTACATTTTGTAAAC
>JACXGM010016121.1:0-20751 GCA_016801145.1 Umbra pygmaea
AGTGAGGTACAGCTCTATGTCAGTGTTCAGCTAGTGAGGTACAGCTCTATGTCAGTGTTCAGTCAGTCAGGTACAGCTCTATGTCAGTGTTCAGCTAGTGAGGTACAGCTCTATGTCAGTGTTCAGTCAGTAAGGTACAGCTCTAGGTCAGTGTTCAGCTAGTGAGGTATAGCTCTATGTTTGTGTTCAGTTAGTGAGGTACAGCTCTGTCAGTGTTGAGCTAGTGAGGTACAACTCTGTCAGTGTTCAGTCAGTGAGGTACAGCTCTATTCAGTATTAAGCTAGTGAGGTACTGCAAGTTAGTTCTATGTCTGTGGAGCTCTTTGGTTTTCAGGGGTAGTATAATCTATTTACTATAGTTGTTGTTTTGCATACAGAGTACAGAGTCCTTAAAAAAAACATTTTATTTGTGGCCTCAAATAGTATGTAAAAGATGTGATGAAGATGAGGTAGGGCTTTTGCTTTGTAGTATTTGTGGTTTGGAGCTAGCTGCCATGATGTTAAGGTATGAATGAGAGTTGATTTGAAACTGTGCTGCAGGAGAAACTCTCGCCCTGTGAGGCCTAGTTTCTCTATTTGTGCATCTTGTCACAGCAAAGGGGAAAATTACTGCATTCACCTGCCTGGGGGAGACCGGATGTGGAGCGGAGTGCAGACTGCAACCGAAAGCATTATTACACAGCCAGGGTGTTCAGAGATCTACTCTCATAGTATCTGTTACATGTGCTTTTATAGTAATTGCACTCACACACCCTGTCCCTCTTACTTGTGCACACTCACTCTTGCACACTCTCTCGTGCACACACACCCATGCACACTCACCTGTACACTCACTTGTGCACGCTCACCTGTGTAAGGTGGATCTTAATTGGGGACGCCGGGCTCGCATTACGTTCGGGACCGGAGTGAATGGAACGGTGTGTAGCGCATCAAACCCATTGTGTGATACCGTTCAATTTCCCACAGTCCGGACAATAATGTGAGCCCAATTAAGATCCACGGACCGCAGCTTCTGTGTACACTAATCCGCACACACTCACTAGTAGTAATAGTGGCATTTTAAAGCTTTACTTAATAGGAAAGCAAGAAATCATAGAGGAGGGTGTCTCTGCTGTAAAAGCAGTGGGACGGAGTCAAATCCACACTGAAGCTGTGCACCAGAAGCAGCGGCCAAGACAGCTGGACCACACAAGGCCCTAAATAAGACCCCTCCTCCAATTGGTCACATCTCAGCAAAGGTCCTACGAAGGACACGTGCACAGAAACACGCTGCTCTTTTAAAGGCCCCCGTTCGTGCACTATGAATCAGGGCTTTCATGCTGGGACGGCGAGCCGTCAGGACGAAGCTGGAGTCGGCTCTCTGGCTGCCAGGCCCTTAATAATGGAGGAGCCACCACTTGGCTTCAGGGTGTGGGGTTGGATTGGAGCACTCAGGGGTGCAGCCAGGGTCACTCTGGTCTGTGCAGGCAGTGGGATGGGACGGGGGATGTCAGGAAGACCTCCCCCCTGGAGGATTAACCCATCTAGAGGGGGTAAACTAGGGATGTATAGAGATGTCGTTCAGAAGTACCACTAAATGGATTCCACTGTATACCTTTAACCCTTTCAGCCTTCTGGCCGCAGGGCATTAGGGGAGGGGCTCTGGGTCTCAAAACACTTTGGCTTATTAGACACTCTCTCTCTCTGTCTCTCTCTCTCTCTGCCCCTCTCTTTCACTGGTCTACCTAGATTCTACTTTGCCCGTGTCTCGTCCTCTCTCTGATTTACTCTGTCACGGAGCCTACCCAGGTGTTACACAATGGTGTGGTTGGTGCCGTGTTGGCACACTCAACCTACCCGAGCACTTAGTCGCGGTGGGCTGTTGGAGTTGTCCGCAGACCCTGACGGGGCCATGGCAGCCCACCTGCTGCACCCGGAGCCAGTGTCCGGGAGAAGGCCTTAACGCGTTTGTGTACTCACGCTCCTCACTGGGGGAGAAAGTAGGAGGGACTGGGGAGCGAGCGGTGGTGAAGCTGTGGGGGACGGAGCCTTGGGGAAGTCATTACGACTCCACCTCAGAGCTGGAAACGTCAGAGCGGGCTACAGCCAGCTGCTCTGGGGCCCTGCACATGTAAAGGAGGAATGGAATCGATGATGAGACCCAATCAGGACGCTTTGCCTACTGAGTGAAAGGTTAGGCAGGATCTGTAAGAGTGTGTGTGTGTGTGGGTGTGTGTGTGTGAGAGGCCCAGAGGTTTGCTGCTCTGCTCAGATGTCTGGTCTGGTGTGCAGATGGCCTGCCAGGGAGATACTGAATGGGCCTCACGTTTCATTGGGTTGTTAGAGACACAGCTGCCTTTTTCCCTTTTATCCCTGAGAGAGCGAGAGGGAGAGAGAAGGATATGTTCATGACAGAGATGTGATGGAGAGACAGGTTAAGAGCCTGAGAGGAAAGAGAGAAAAATGTGACAGAAAAGAGAAAGACTTGGGGGGGGGGTAGAGTCTGTGGAGGCCAGGGGGAGATCTCTGTTTTCTCCTACCATCTTTATCGCCTTTCAGGGTGCACAGCACAGCACACAAACACACACACCTATACCTACACACACACTCTCACACACAAACACACACACCAGAATGACAGGCTCTCACTCTGAGCATTGCAGGGGAATGAAATGTCTCTTAACCAAGCCGTGTGCCCCTGAGCTACGGTAATTGCAGGTGAAATTCAGCTTCCTCTTTAAAATGCCATCTCTCATTTCCAGCCCTGGCCATCTCTCTCTATCTCTCTCTCTGCCGTAGGCTCTCTCTCTCTCTCTCTCTCTCTCTCTCTCTCTCTCTCTCTCTCTCTCTCTCTCAGAAGCGTGTGAATCCCTCGGTCCCTGACGCGTCGCCAACCCCGGAGACACTCCCACAATGCTCGGCGGAGATGGTTGCACAGTGATAACAGTAGTGGCTGGGGGGGGGCTCCTGCCGCTTAGAGGAACCACACAGAGACAGCGTGTGTGTAATATTCTTAGTGTGTGTGCATGCACACCATCAGCAAAGCTTCGGTAGAGGTGACGCCAAGGTGAACGCCGCGTGCAGAATGCTCTCTCCAGTCAGGAGGCAGCGAATGGCTCAGTGGCAGATGGAGTCTTTGTCGGGGAAGAAAAATGGCAGCTCCGGAACGTCAGCGAGCCATCCCCCTTGCTGACCCCTCCTCTTTTCTGTCTTTACACACACATGCACGCTCTGCCCCCTCACACACACCTCATCATATCCCCTCCTCCGTTAGTGACTCTCTCTACATCTCGGCGGGCGGGGAGGGGGCGGTGACCTTGCTTCTCCAGGAGGTTCCCTGGCCTTTTTGATCAATTATCCGTCTCCTATTGTTTACCAGGAGGTAGGAGAGGCCTCAAAATGGCCTCTGTCAGGTGGAAGGATAGATTTCCCAGACAGGGAGGGAGGGACAGAGACACCAGTGCTGTGAAGAAGCACGCCTGGAGGCTGTGGCGGAGGAGAGAGAAAGGGGCTGCAGTTGGCCTGTTTTAGCAGCCATCATTACCTGACATTAGATATTAGTGAAGCAGAGGCTACGAGCAGACAGACAGAGTTGTCAATTGCGTTTATGAGTAAATGTCAGTTGTTTAATAAGGGTTAGCATGGCACCGCTTTACCGGTTTCTATATTTGTCATTGCTGTTTGATTTCGGTTGCGTTTGTTTATCGCTTTTATTTTCTGCTAAAATCTGTTTCTGTCAGTCTCAATCTGAACAGAATGTCCCACGGTCACTTTGCGAATGATATAAAACATTGGAAATACTCTGTGGGTTTCCATCCGCCATTGTTTTACCCTTTGACCCTGTGAAGCTAACGGGCACCAGCGTAATGCCACAGCACCTCTGTGTCTTTGGCTAGCAATCATTATTTTGAGCTCGCAGGCGAAATGGAGGAGGAAAAAACTAAGGTATACGGGGAGAGGTCATGAGGCAATGAGAAAAAAACTGGGTGTGAACAAATGATGCACTAAGCGAATGACATGCAGAGGTCCCGGTGGTTTAGCATGAACTGTGTGCTGCAGGTTGGACGGCTGCTTTCATTATGCCTCATTGATATGCATAGATTGTTCTCCTGCAGCAAAATGAATATTGCATTCACACGGCCTCTCATCACACTGGCTTTCAGGGATAATTTTTTTCTTCGAATTGCAAGAAAGCATTGAAGATGTGGTTGTTGTTGTCGACGTGTACACGGCCTAGTAAAGTTCTAATTATAATGACTCAAAGTGTTGTCAGTCACTGAGGATGATTGGCTGTTTTAGTGGACAGTGCAGTTTTGATAGTTCAGATATTTTTTCTTATCTGTTCTTGTGTTTTGATATATAAATAAAAAAGTGTATTTAATAGTCTGTGAACTAATACTATGTTGTGTGTGTGTGTGTGTGTGTGTGTGTGTGTGTGTGTGTGTGTGTGTGTGTGTGTGTGTGTGTGTGTGTGCGCGCGCTCGCACGGCATGTCAATAGGTCTACTTGTATGTCATAGGAGAAAATGTGTGTTTATGTATGTGTGTTTGTGTGTGCAACAAGGAAATAAAAGAGGGGTAGATTTTTTTCCTATTCTCATTGCGGGACGGGACCGTTTCAGCAGGAACTCCATTCCTCAGCCGGCCACAGGGACAGGCTCAGTGAAACGCTGTATTAATGGCTGTGATGGGCCAGAAGGAAGGAAAAACTGTATTTTTCAACATGTTTTGTAAGGAAACAGTCCAGATGGTGATCTCGTGGTCTGTCTATTAACAAGAGTGTAAGCTGTTCTGCACACTATGAGAATATGACAATAAAATCGATCAACTGTCTTTTGAGTGTGAAATCTTTAGTGTGAATATTTAACATTGAAAATATATTCATCAAAAACTAGACAGAAGCATTTTCCACTTTGTTAAAATAACTAGCTGAAACAAGAAATATTATTTGTGGTATAGAAATTATTTATTTATAGATTAGGAGCTTGTTGAATATTATGCTCTGAGATTATGGAATTGTATGAAAATATAAACGTTCAGTACCTCAAGGGTGACAAAGCAATGACTCAACGGTAAATGAAATGCACAGACCTGATTTGTGTTACACCCAACTCTGAAGGATACTAGAGGCACAACATTTTAGGTCGGTTTTTGTCAAGACAATTCTGAGTAAATTCTACACTGTAAAAAGGACCAACTTAAATACTTACTTCAATTGGTAACACCCAATTGAATTAAGTTTGTTCAAATAAAGTTAACAAGTTGGATTAACGACAACTTGTTAACTTTCTTCAAAACAACTTAATTCAATTGGGTGTTACCAAATGAAGTAATTATTTAAGTTGGTTCAACTATTCTCTTTTTACAGTGTATAATAATCTGTACACACTTTCTATGTAGTGTTTGAGTTTAGTGGCCTATAAATGTTTTTCTATACCCAAAATAATAAAAATGAATGTTGTATACTTTTTATAACAAACCCATAGGCTACATTTTTGGGGGAGTGTATGGGTGCATATTTTCCCCAATCCCTTGACTAGATTGATAATATAATGGATTTCCAGAATCACCAGTCTCTGTCCTTGATGATGATACAGAACAAATACCTGTACCAAGGCTATACAAGGCTGAAACACAAATCAGGCACTTCAGAGGACATGCGCATGTTTTCCATTCACACCTCCACTAAAGGAGTGGTGTCACGGGTACCAGAAACGCTAACCACCAGGGCTGCCATGAGAAGACAGTAAACAAGTCCTCTATTGTACCGCCTCACCGCCACTGTAGTCCCTCCTCAACCACATCCTAAAGAAAGAAATATTGAAATAAATAGCCTTGAAATGATGACAATGACCTTTATTGTGACAAACACGACAGTAGTCACGACAATGTCGTGGGTGATTGTAGTGGTGCTAATCAGGATTCTTTCTGTAGGTCTGTTATTAAGATAATCATCTTGTTGACTGGCGAATCAGAGTGCAGACTTCAGCTAGCCACAGAACGGTTCTCTGGGAGTTGTTGTGTATCTCAGGCTCCTCGGTGTGGCCGGTGTTGTGTACCAGCAGATGTCTGATGGCATTCTGAGGCAAATTCACAGTGTGTGTGCTGCTAGGGGAAGTGAAAATTGTGTGCGTGTGTGTGTGATGTGGTGATTTTGTGGCGGTTAATGTGGTCACAGGTGATAATGAGTCTCTTTTAATCACAAATACCTCTATGGAGCTGAATCACCAGCCCGTTCCAACCTTACTGCACACACAGTTGAGTTTTTTTTTGTCCCTGTGGACAGACGTTTCTTTTTGTCCTCCTCTACGTCCCGTCGTTCCAAGCCTATGATGCACATTTATAGCTGAAGCTCATCTCTATCTTTAGCCAGTTTTCCTTTCCATAGAAATGCTCGAAGAAGTTACCCTAAACTTAAGCCCAAAACACTAACCTTTAAGGGATTTAAATTGTACATTTTACCCTGAACATTTCCTTTAGTCTAACCTCGTCATCAGACTCTATTGTCCCCAGTGCATATGAGCCTGGAACACTTTCCTATCGACATTGGCCTTGAGGCAGGGACTTAATGAAGCAACATTTTTTTATGTACCGACTAATATCACTGCGGGGGCGTGTCTATACTCAACAGTGACATACGAGGGAGGGTGTAGTAGGAGATTGGTAGTTCAAGTTTACCGATTGAATTGGGTGGAATTGTTTGCCAACAAGAGTATCTTCAGTCTAAAAGTATTTTTAAGCCTAAAATAACCTTTTCTCCACAAGGTCAGATTTTCCAGAAAGCCTTTTACACTTCAAGTTTAATACAAAACAAACACATTGCGTACTGTTTATGCATATACACACACATGAGGGCACATACACACCCACATACACGCACACTCACTCATACATACACACACACGCACATGCACACACAGGTAAACGCAAACGTACACAGAATTTGATGAAATTAAAGTGTAGCACGTTTCAGTTAGTGTGCCTAATTGTGTATGGAGGTGTGTGTGTGTGTGTTTGCATATGTTGTTTTGTTTGTCAGTGTGTTTTTATGCTTGAACAGTAGGCTACATGTGTTTGTTCTAGATAAAATTTGTGTTGTCAAGCCTTTCTGATTATGGAAATCATCTGGCTGTTGCTATATATCGCAGCAGAACTTTTGGGCCAAATGGGAACATTTTAGCACAGAAACCCCCTGAGAACATTTAGTGTGTATCCACTCCAGAAGATCTCTCATTGTCTCTCTCTCTCTCTCTCTCTCTCTCTCTCTCTCTCTCTCTCTCTCTCTCTCCTCTTTATTCTCACACCCTCTGGTTCTATCTATTTAATTTTCATTCTCTCTCTTAAATGTTCCTTCTCTGTCATATTCTTTCCCCTGTGATCTGACTAGACAATAGTGTTCACTCATGAAGACAAATGGAATATAGAACCGTCAAAATGTTCAGCTCTGGTTGCTCAAGAATCCTTTGTGTACTGAACAGGGAACAAACCATTAAGCAACACACACACACACACAAACAGACAACACCCCCACTGGCAGGCAGATATGACACAAGGGCTCCTGTTGTTATTGTCTGTTGGGCAGCCAGCGGCGCTATGGCGACCCAAGATGGACGCTCCCAGAGTGACACTGTGTCTGTTGTTCGCAGGAGGAAAATGGAATGTCAGGATAGCAGAGACAGAGAGAGAGAGTGAGGGAGAGGCCACAGATAAAGTAGGGCTGCTGTTTCACTCACAGCCTCTTCCTGTTTCTGGTGCACCAGGCGTGAAGGGTTTATCTCCAGACACCCCTCCTCTCCTATACCCACTAGTCACAGACCAGGAAGTGCGCAGCATTGGTTGACAGTAAATCTTAACGTGTTATTTTGATGTGTGAATCCTGCTGTATCTGCTGTGGTACAGAGGTCATTGGCACCTGAAAGAACAGTGAGGTCTACTCTGGGTTCGTTGCAATAAGAAATCTGTGTTTGACATAAGAATCAAAGTAGTGAAATAATAAAACAGTATCTCACCAGAGTACATTGTCTCTCCAACTAAAATGCCTGCCTGACCAGCTTTTTGTTTTGTTATAACTTGTTTGTCTTTTGAAGGGATGTCTGGATCTCCCATAACAATAGTGCAATTGAAAGGCAAACTCCGCTCAACAGCTCAAATAAGCTGACTGAATGCCAACAGAATACAAAAAGACACGCTAGTTCAATGTGAACATTTTTGTGTGTGCTTGTGCATGTGTGACTGTTGCTACCATCAGCGGTTGCTGTTGTCGGGCGCAGCTGTTTGCACTTCAGCCAGGCAGCATATCTATGGCGGCAACACTAGCTTACTTTACTCACAGGTTTTATATGAATTACTGGAAACATCTGTCCAGAACAGGTGTGTAGAACTATGAGGTCTTCTTCACTCTCATCCCATGATATGGATATCACAGAAAGGCTCAACGAGTGTGTCGTGTGTTTTTTGTGTTGATGTGTGCACTTTTGTGAGCGTGTGTGTGTCAGTCCCTCTCAGTTGATCCAACAGGAATACTGTTGCTCTGTAATGTAAGACTGTGTTTAGTCTGGGCGACCAGGCAGACACTCCCACATTGGTCTCAGTTCTGATGTCATAAGACCAGGTGGGCTCTGGTATAAGTTTGCCCGATGAGGAGTTAACTCCTGGGACATGGGGAATAAACACGCAGGCTCCCCCTCTGTTGTTGAAATGTGAGTCTGTGTGGGAAGAATTAGAAGAAAATATAGCCACCTGAGCTCTTTGTATCAGTGTTCTAGAGGAGGGGCAGTCATTGACTGTTGACAAAGTCAAAAAGGGCGACAATGATTGAGCTACGACGTTGCATTTCTGCCTATGCCAAGCTTAAATGGGAAGGTCGCATTGCCCATCTCTTCTATTCTGTTGTACATTATATCTTCCTAGACAACACATTTGCTCTCAGATAATCTAATAATCTTCCTGTTCTTATGTATAAATTTTTTAAGTTTCACCTCAGAAACACTGTAACACTGGGACATTGACTGTGGTGTCGTTGGGAAATGACCGGGGAAAACGTTGTGTTGAAAGACTTTTTGAAACCAACTGTTAAGTTGGGGAATGGTAACTGTCGTTTTACAATATTTGCACACAGTCAGGAAGTGCAGGTTTCTGTTCTGGTTTCTCATTGAAAATCAAGCAGGGAGAGAGATTGGTAATGGGCTACTACAGTACATTTTCCATTCACAACCCAGGCTGGTTTGACAGACTTAGCCTGAGGCTGAATCAGTGTCCTTCCCTGGACAGAAAAGGCTTGAGTGAATTTTCAGCCAAATGTGTGAGAAGGACCATGACTTCATCACTAGAGCCTAGAGTTCCGTCTGCCCAGGTTACATAACCATGAAAAATTCTGGGCCCTGCTCATCATTTCAACACCCACTTATCACAGCCTAACATACGGCCACAGTGTATGTGTGAAGGAAATGAATGTAGTCTACATTTGTGAAAGAAAAAACAACAAAAAAGGATGTTGGCTCAGATAGCCGAACATGTTAAGTACCCAACATTGAATTATGTTCTACGCCATTTGCTGCACAAATCATATTTTCTGACACTGATGGAGGGAAAAAGCATATGCATCTAAAAACTAGACAAATTCCATTAAGTGTAGCTAACAGTGAGAGCCAGTGACTTGTACAGAAGATGTCTGATCCGAATTTGAGCTGCTTTGTCTGTTTCGGCGCTCTTAAGGTACAATTTCATCCAAATTAGCATGCGTCAATGGAGCCCAAAGTGAAGCTGATTAACTTCTGTTTGAAATTCCTGCCTAATTGGTTAGCATGGGAGCGAAGGCAAAGCTATATTTGTCTGTCATTTCTTGCTTGGGTTGTCATTAAAGGTTGTGCGAAATGAATGTCAGAGTTTGTTTGCGTGGGGGTGTTTTATTAATATTTTATTTTATTTATTAAAGTCCCCCGTGAATACAGACTACATCAGCTTTTGACTCCGCTGTGCTTTTACACTTGTAATGTAATATAATTGTAAATTAGTGTTAGATGTTCAAATGTTTTTCCTTGTTTTTTTTTCATAAACTCAAAGATGTCCCTGGGGTTCCTCCCCCGTCCTGATCGTGAATGCAAATTTTTTCCCTTAATGAAAGGGCTTAGTGAAGGTTGTGGAGTAGAATGGATGGTACACAGGGATTGGACTGCACCACATTCTCCCACACACGTGAATGTGGAATCATATTATCCTGCTGACAGTATTTCCTTTTTACAGGGAGCTGTCATGGCTTTAATGCATGTAGCTAAGCTAGATGACCGTTGCTTTTAGCCTAGCACCCATAGAATTTGCCTTTATGGGATCCAGGCTAATGTAAACAGTGTGTTAGCTAGTGTTGCTGGGGTGAGGGGAGTCGTGGACTGTTAATCATTGCTCAACAGAGTCTGTCAGGCCACAACAACGTGGCAAAGCATTAATCACTGCTATAGATCCCCATTTTATTGAGTGGACATTTTAACAACAACATTTTTAATCATTAGGATTTCCTTGTTATGTACACATGCAGTCTTGGGTATGAGAAAACACTCACATTACTATTTTGAGTGTATTCCTATAAATACTGAATATTTTACAATGAATACTATTGTACTGTAAAAAGGCTACTGACTGACAAAATACAGATTTCTACACCTCAAAGTTTTTATTTAATTTCCCCCCCCAAAGTTTTTATTTTTCCCTATAAAGGATTTATTACAATATTAAAGATTTAACCCACAGGCAATCAGTCTGTTAAACTAACTGTCTATCACTGTCAGATATACTTTATCTAACTGAACGCGTTGTTTAGGAGTCAATACACAATAATTTCACTCCACCTGTTATAGTATAAAACTAGTCTGAAACGGAAACTATTACCAGGTCACAGAGACAAGTCAACACTTTAATGACAACTTTCATTTTATTTTGAATATTTTTTGTTATAAGATACTGACAAGATAATGTTAATGTATGGCGTTATTTCTATGCCCTTGGTAACATACAGCGGGAGGTTAGTTTTGAGAGAGAGATTCTAAGCTTTTGGTCCTTTTAATAGTGAGTCTGCGTGTTCTTGGTGATTAAAAGGCAATTTTCCGAAATTGATTAGATTATGCTAATGAGGCAAGGTGATATAATGGGAAGGAGGATATAGAGAGAGAGAGAGAGAGTGAGAGAGTGACAGTCCAGCCGCCATTACACGCAGACAGACCCAGACCGCTCACTGCTTTTCTTTCTGCCCGCTGCTTCATAAAATGTCAGAGCGCTTCTCTCACTTCTCCCCAAGCAAGACACTGAGAGATAGACGCCGTGCGATCCACTCAATGCACACTGGCAGCTAGCTCACCTGCTGCACTGTGCGCGCGTACGCGCGGGCATGCGCGGTGGTGTGCACTCTCCTCTCATGTTGCATTGGAGCTGAACGAAGTGGCCGGCTGCCTGCTGTTTTCTCTTCCTTCTGTCAATAAAAGACCAGAGACTATTTTCCAGCCATCTTTTCCCCATGTTGAAGAGGCAGTAGAGCATTTATAACAGCAAGATAAACAACACGAATAATCCAAATGTCACTTATTTCTTATTATGCTATTTATTCTCTGGAAAAAGGATAGTTGTAGTTAGTGTGTTTTTCATGTACGCGCTGGCTTCCTCTCCCCCTGTTCCTCTTTCCGGTTTATTAGTAAAACGGGCCTGCCTAAATATGGACAGGTTCTGCGTCCAACCCCCGAAAACCAAGCATACAAGACGGTCTCCATACCCGGTATAGCCTGTTCGCACAGCTAAGTGAGAGGAAATCAAACGGAGGCTATCTCTTTAACTGAAATCATAATTACACAATTAGGCTAACTAAAGAATGTGCCCAGGCGCTGTGGAAAAACAACCGGCTCCAGCAGCATAGATCGGGGGAGATGGGGAGTGTTGTGGGGGGAGGTGGAGGATATAGGAAACAGGCTCTGAGAGTGAGCCTGGAGGCTTCATTTAGCCACGACAACACTACATGAGCTCATTACATACAGAGAGCTCTGAGACCCAGCACAACACACACACATACACACACAATCACACACACACTCGCACAGAGCAGCGGGAAACATCAAGTTTTAATGGGATATCTCTATCGTCCTAGCCCTCTCCTTCCGGTGCTGAGGGAACATTAGCAGCTAGGCTGAGCCACTGGGGGCACAAGTTAAGGGCTTTCCAACTTGGCTGGGAGTTTTGAGAAAACTAGGAACTTATCTATTTTGTTAGGGCTTACACTCACTGAATATCAAATGTGGCCACTTGTACAACTAATCAAGATAACCTTTATTTCAATAAGATTTTTTACACTTCCCAGTTATACGGGCGCGTCATTTGACTGTCGATACAGGAGCGAGCTTCGACGTCCCTTTTCTACCTATGCTAAGCTTTATTAGTAACGACGCATTGCCCGTTTCTTCTTTTTCTTTTGTACTTCTTCCCTGACAACACATTCACTCCCAAATAATATAATCATCTTGCTGTTATAATGTTAACTGTGGTTTAAATCTCCAAGGACGCGATGTGTAAAATGTAATGAACTGCATTGAAGTCGTCGTGTGTGAACGGCCTGTGAGTCGGCCTCTTCAGTTCCATGAGAACAGTCAGAACCCTCTTGAACTGGTCGTTGCTGCTGTCACTGCAGTGTGTATTTATATCAGCTAGCTCCATGGCTGGCTAAACTGGGCAGTGCTCAGAGTACTCCATTTTCTTTCAGTCGCTCTTCTTTCGTCTTGCGTTTGACATGCATGTCATCTGCATAATGCATATCTAGACTGTGGCATTCGATATCCCCCCTCCCCCTCTACATATATCCTCCATCCCTCCCTCTTTCTCTCCATCTCTTCATCTCACCCTATCTGGTTTAGTGTATCCTTCTAGTTCTTATTCTCCCTCACAGCTGTGGTAAATTCACACTGCACTGCTGATAGTACGCCGATGGGAACGTGTTAGGGTTCTTCTAATGGGCTGATAGGATCGTTCTAATGGACTGGTCTTGGAATCAAAAGCTGTGGCCTTCCCGTGAAGCTCCCAGCAACTGTACGCGTGAAGCTAGTAATGCAAACTCTGTATTCGGTGTGAATTTGACACTGCGATTTTAAGTGGTGCAAAGTGGTATAGGCTGCATCTTCACCTATCAAAATGACACGTTACAAATGTCAGGTATCAAGTATTACATCCGTTTACAGCCCAGCCGTCAGGGCTTGATATCTGTTTTGACATTTTCACAGTGTCTTACGGTCCACCTGGCTGTGTCAGATGTTTCCCCTTTCTAGCTCTTATCACATCTAAAAAGATTTGTTTGAAAGTCATCATCAGAGATGGATAGACTAATCACAGTCCATGTAGCCTGGAGGGGGGACGCAGAACAGAGCAGATGATTTAAGACTTTTACAAGGATAGGAAACTGAGAGAGTATATGTACTGTATAGTAATAGCCAACTGTAATTATCCCTAACAAGCGCTGGCTTGCCTTGCTACATGCACATTTCTCTGTGGTGTGGGTTCATTGTAGTGGCTGCATATTGAGGAGGATTTGCACGGCACATACACACACAGTCATACACAAACACACACAGTGCTCTTCTCCCTGCGTAATGGAGTCCTCTAAATATATCCGGTTTGGGGCAGATCTGAATGTGCTGCGACGGGCGGTAATGAGGAAGAGATTGGCTTGTGGAGAGAAAGGAGAAAGACGATGGAAGAATAGCAGATTCATCAGGACTGACTCACCCACTGAGAGATGCCTGGCTGCACGCACTGGGCTTTTGGTCTGGCTAATGATCTTTAGACCCCACCAGGTTTCCATAGGGACATATTTGATGATGACGTTGTATGTAAATTGAGCAGATTTTGACACTACTGTTGTTTACGGCTGGTTGGTATAGATGGCACCTACGGAAATGTGCCTTTCTCTTAAAAAAAAGCACCAACCTGAATGAAAAATGATGCCTGCTTATTAGAAGATGGGCATCCATCTTACCAGTCCTTTGTCGGCAGATCATTCAATGGAGACCTTTTAGCTGCCCTGCTAAAAGTTGGATCAGACAGAGTAATGTTAACCTGGTCAGAACGGTATGGAACATTCCTCCATTTTAAATGCAGACCTAAGCAATGTCAGTCAATTTGTTTCCAGAACAGTATGTAACATCCATCCCATTAAATTAGGATTTAAGTAGTCAGTCAATCTGATTCCAGAACAGTATGTAACTTTACCCCCTTCCAAAGTTGGATCTAAGTACTGTCAGTCAAACTGTTTCCAGAACAGTAATTTACCCATACGGATGGCTAGATTCCACAAGGGACAAACTCTGTCTGATTATCCAGAGGAGACACTTGTTCTCCTCACATGAGATATTTGACTATTTTTTGACTAGTAACTAATGTAGACCTCAGATTTTCTCCAGCCAGTGTAAGTAATAGTCTGGAGGTTTGTTTCGTAAGATCCAGCTGTGACGGTTCTGTCACAGGCAGACGTTTGACGCGCAACAGATGTGACAAGCTCAGTCAGGCCATTCTTAACACTTGTTTTCATCCCAAAATCACATTCTTGTCACTGCAAACGGCAACAAAGATAGTTTGGATTGTGAGTGGCATCAATCTGTTTATTTCTGACTGTTAATCAGGATGACTGCTGCACATGTTTAACGATATGTAATGAAACTCAAAATGCTGAGTACTATTTTGCTACCTCTTTAAATAAAAGATGGAGAACAAGCTACAAATATAAAGCTCACAATTTCATGTTTAGTAGAGCTTCTTTTACTAGCTTTGTCTCCATTTCTACCAGTAGCTTCACCTTGTAGCCAGGCCATCCTACTGATTTAGAAGTAGGCTTTAGATTGGCTGCAACACAACGCTAGGGGAGGAGACTACTATCAAGGAGCTGTAATGGGGCACAAGTTGATGCCCATCCCAGCATGCCCTGCTCTGCCATCTGTCACTGGGCCTGCAGGAAAGGGGCGGGGCTTAGAAGACCAGTCTAGAGCCACTTGACAGTCAACACACAGGGGCATTGTTGTGAAGTGTCCACTGGCCTCAGTGCGCAGTGTCACTGTTGTTCCCCGTCATCTTCATGAACATCCTTGTCGTCGTCATCACCGTCATCATCATCAGGTCTGACTGGTGCTGTCATTACAGAGCTGTGCCTCACGTGTCTGGTAATAGCCCATCGGCCCAACTCATTGACTCCAGGACAAAGGTCACAGCTTCCTGTTTCCTAGAATAGCAGCCGTATGTCACTTCCTGCCTAGTGTGAACGAGTGTGTTTGTGTGTGTGTTGTGTGTGCTGGTGTGTAGGCAGGGGATATGAGTACCATGATCTGTGTTCATCTGTCTCCTGTTGTCATAGTGTTCAATGTAAACAAGACTCCCAAGAACTCTCTCTCTCTTTCCCTCCCCCCCCCCTCTCTCTCTTGCTCTCTCTCTCGCTCTCTCTCTTGCTCTCTCTCTCGCTCTCTCTCTTGCTCTCTCTCTCGCTCTCTCTCTTGCTCTCTCTCTCGCTCTCTCTCTTGCTCGCTCTCTCCCCCTTTAACTGCATATCTCTCTTTTTAGCTCTATCTCTATTTCTCAGCTTTGTGTTTATGGAGGGTTTCTCCTCAACCTACAATGTAAAATGTCAACATGAAATGTCTTAGTGAGACGGACCCTTCAGCCAATTTACAATCACACCAGAAATAGGATATTGGTAAGAAGCTGAATGCGCCACATAACAGGAGCATCTGGTTGACAGTGTTGAGTAAACACGCTCTGTCGCTCCGGTTTTCTGTCCCGTGTCGGCTGCCCACACCATCTAGTGATGCACCACATGTGTCCTAAATGGCTCCCTGTGTGCCCTAGTCAACAGTAGGGTACTGTGAAGGCACTGGGGTCTCGTTTGGGATGCTGCCCCTGAGTGCCGCGGGTCTCTCTGCTCTTTGTCGCGTTAAGGCCTCTAATTGTGTTGAGTGGGGCCGCGGGACACCGGCCACGACGAGTGCCGGAGTCAACCATATCACCAGGCAACCGTTGCGCTGCAGAGCCCCCTTGGAGCCTAGGGCTGGGGCCGCGCCACAGGATGCCGTCTCCATGTTCCATATCACCCACATTCAGCCAATCAAGTTAACCAGCGTGTGCACGCTAGATGCAGCTAACTACAGTAGCATTTGTCTGGTTTCTCACCTCAGTCACCGGAATTGACAAGTGGATTTTCTATACTTAATAATGGACAGGTTGCCTCTGTAGCGCTAATAATAAGGGTGTTTGTTCAACGCAGACCTGCGGTGGAGCGGAGCAGGAGGGTAAAGCAGAGAAATGGGCAGAATGTGACTTTAAATGGGGTCAAGGCATGGGGAATAATGTGTTCCCCTCTCCAGCTCCCTCCATTAGGGCCAGAGGAGACATTGTGTCCGCACTCTGATTACCGCTGATCCATGCTGATGACTCTGCTGCTGGATTATCTCTGTTAGCATCGGCCATCTGTTACCGTGGGGATCACAAAGAGGCGGGGCCTGGGACACATGCAGCCCAGCCAGGGCTCAGTCTTGCTAGGAGCACGCAACCTGTCACACACCACTATACACACACATACAGTATACACACACACATACAGTATACACACACACACACACACACACACACACACACACACACACACACACACACACACACACACACACACACACACACACACACACACACACACACACACACACTACACTGTAAAACAAATCCGTAAAAGGCACTGGTAACAAATATACCAGTACTTTTTGTATTATTTTAACTACATTTCCTTACAGAAAATAATTTATAAACATAGTAAATGTCCGTTAACACACAAAGCTGATATTAGTTTGTAGCAGACATCTACTGTGTTTTAAGTATTTTCTGTTAGGAAGGAAGGAAATGTCTGGAAGGAATTTTCTGAAAGAAATGTCTGTAAAATAATTGAAAAAGTACTGGCAACAAATTACCCTGTACACACAATATACACACACTTTACACACATTATATACAAATACTATACACACACACATTAAACACACACACACACACACTATACACAATCTCACACACACATTAAACACACACAACACACACTCACATTAAGAACACACTACACACACACACACACACACACACACACACACACACACACTACTATACACCAGTGTGTGTTTAATGTGATATTGGCAGCTTTTTAGTAATTTCAGTCTTTTTAGTTTTTATCAGTCTACTTTATGGACAGCATGTATTATGTGGTTGGACAAGGCTATCTGATTGTGCACATGATGTGAGTGAAAGATTGTCCAAATATTTATATTTTCATTTGGTAAAAAATGTAAAGACTCAAATGGGAAACTGAAATGATTTAGTATTAGTTTCATTTTAGTCTATTTATTCTTTATTTGAGATCATGTAAATTCAGTTTACCTCTTATATCCCATCATCTGCAGAATCCAAATGCAGTGACCAAATACATTTCAGCTTTTGTCTAGAGTCTTTGGATACTGATAAAAAGTCAAACTGATTAAGACTAATATGGCTGCCAAAATCAACCCTGCTATACACGCACACACATCAAACACACACTATACACACGCTATACACACGCACTACACACACACACTATACACACTCACAAATACAGCAAAGAAAAGGGTAGTTTCTTCTAAATGGCCTGTCCTATGTGAGATAGCGGGGACATGTGAAGGCCAAATGTGCTCAGCTAGTGAGCTGTTTATAGTCCTAGTAGATCTCCTGAAGGGTCCTTTCTACCGCTGTGTGCAGCTTTCTTCCCCCCTGAATAGTGTGTTGTATGTGTGAACTTGACTGGAATTTTGCCAGAGAAACATGTCCTATAAATCACAGGGAGTCAATTAGCATAAATGTGTCTTCTTGCTACATCCATGGCCTACTGTTTTGGTTGCAATGCAGCTCACTGATTGGCTCAACGTTACCCAAGTCAAATTAATTTAGCCGTTCACGGAGATTATACCGCCTGTCTTATACTGCCACTGTGCCATGCAGTTAATTACCTATAAAATCAAGCTAATTCTGATGCTAAATCCATTTTAATTTCTCATAATTAAGTCAGGATTGGATCCGTAAATACCTTGGCGCTCCCTTTATTGTTGCTTCATTGTTGTTTGCTGCATCTTGGTGGTATTTTCTCCCTGCTCAATCTTTTTATTGTTATTCCATTTAATCACACTAAGTGATCAGTTTCTGTTGTTATTCTCTGTGTCAGAAGATGGAAGGAGAGCGATCTCTGTCTGTTTATTCTTTCTTTTTGTTCTTTCTTTCTCTCACGTGTGGCAGAAGATTCCCTCATGACATCAGATGAGATGAGGGGGAGGGTTGCTTTTTTCGCCTCAGAAGGAATCACTTTTTTTTAAAGGAAATCAATTCTCTTCACGTCTTGGGGTTTTGACAGGCCGAGGAATAAGTGCAGATATTGAGAAATGACAGGAAAGGTTTTTCCTCCGTCGTCGTTTACCCTCCTTCATCTTTGCTTGTACTTGTTTTTAGTGTTTCTTTCAGACAAAATACCTCTCTCTCTCTGTCTCTCTATCTCTGTATCTCTCTGTCACTCTCTGTCGCTCTCTGTCTCTCTCTCTCTCTGTTTCTCTCTCTGATTTACCATTTGAAATCACACTGAATGATCTGCTCCATTGACTACCAGACACAAAATAAACCCCTGTCTCATTTTGTCGGAGAGTTGCATTTTTTTGCCATTTTTATCTGCGTTGTCACACCTGATCTCTATGAGCCTCTAACAATTGTCACCCGTTGATCTGATAAAATGGTGATTGCACTTCTACATCTGGGCACAGAGAGAATGTATGTAATGTAATTTATTCATTACAAACTGTATACCCGATAACTTCTATTAGAATAATATTGATACATGTTTGACAAACCCCTCATGGAAATAATAAGGTGGCTTTTAAAAGAAGAAACAAAATGCCTGGCGTTGTGGATAAGTGGAACCTGTCGAGCCTGACAGAAGTCTCTCCCTCTGACCTTTGACCTCTGTGTTTAATACATAACTATGGACATAACCAAATTGAACTCTTTTCCGGACATAGTCCAGCAGTAGCAGTACAGACCAAACCCCTCTGATCACAGCAGTTTCGTGCAGAAGGGAGAGAGGAAGGCAGCGTGTTCATATTTGTATCAGCTACTAAACTACTAAACTGCAATGGCCGCCCTAGAACCGCCCTCCTCCAACAGTCGCCAGGCAGCAGCCAGTTCCCTCAGGATTGCAGCAGGTTTTCTTGTCATTTCTGTCCCTTCTCCCCCCCTTCGTCACTGTAGCTCCTGGCGAGAGCTGTTACTTGATATTCAGAGGATAGCAGCTTTTGTCTCTGAGATCTAATCAGTGTCCCTGCTCCTACTTTACTCCTGCTGCAGAGGGAGGAGAGAGATGGAGAGAGAGAGAGAGAGAGAGAGAGAGAGAGAGAGAGAGAGAGAGAGAGAGAGAGAGATTGTTTATGTGTAATGACACAATAACAAAGCCAGCCTGTAAAACACAATCTGCAAACTGTGCTTTTGAAGGGGATTTTCAGAGCTGGATTAGTGTCAGGGAGACAGAGGTGGAGAATGGAGAGAGTGTCAGGGCTGGTGTGATTGGGGTGTGTGTGTGTGTGTGTGTGCGTGTGCGTGTGCGTGTGCGCGTGTGCGTGTGTAATGGAAGGTGGGTAGGATGTAATAATAGAATACAAATAAGTGACTGAGGAATCATGTGACCTTGGCATGGCCTTCCAGGGATTATTTTAGTCAGTGTTGTTGGTAATGCTAGCTCGCTATGAAGCTGGTAATGGAGGGCCAGACCGTAGTTTCACAGTGGGCACAAACGCACAGGGCCTTGCTACATCTCTAACGCTCTTGTTGTGTTTTGGCTGAAAGGAAGTGGAACTGTGCAAACTTCGTTTGAAGGCTTTCATTTCATTGTTAACTTGAACCTCAGTCACCACGAAGGGCTGTTTTACTCTGTGCCCGAAAAGAGCTGTGAAAGTGTCGTGCGCGTGTGTTTGTGCGTGAAGCGCATGTGCTTTCTCCTGTGTGTACAATGGGGAGCATATCTACGGCCGTTTGTTTTGTAAGAATGAGAGTTTTTTGATGTGTGGGTGAGTGTGTATGAGGTTGTGTGTGTGACAGAGAAGGAAAGTGGGGATGCGTGACCAGTATATCAGGCAGGTTCTTGGGGCCCCTATGGTCATTTACTATCATGCCTGTTTTAATAGTCACCAATTCCACACTGGCCAGTAAGAAAGGGTGACGTGTCCCCTGATGGTGCCTTCATTCATGTTCTGTGTGTGTGTGTCTCTGTGTGTATGCGTCTCTGTGTGTATGCATCTCTGTGTGTATGCATCTCTGTGTGTATGCATCTCTGTGTGTATGTGTGTGTGTTCTCTGTGTGTATGTGTGTGTGTTCTCTGTTTGAATGCGTCTCTGTGTGAATGCGACTCTGTGTGAATGCGTCTCTGTGTGAATGCGTCTCTGTGTGTATGCGTCTCTGTGTGTATGCGTCTCTGTGTGTATGCGTCTCTGTGTGTATGCGTCTCTGTGTGTATGCGTCTCTGTGTCTCTGTGTCTATGTGTCTCTGTGTCTCTGTGTCTCTGTGTCTCTGTGTCTCTGTGTCTCTGTGTCTCTGTGTCTCTGTGTCTATGTGTCTATGTGTCTATGTGTCTATGTGTCTATGTGTCTATGTGTCTATGTGTCTATGTGTCTATGTGTCTCTGTGTCTCTGTGTCTATGTGTCTATGTGTCTCT
>JACXGM010016122.1:0-20749 GCA_016801145.1 Umbra pygmaea
ATTTACCCTGCCCTTGATAAAACACAGTGGACCAACACCAGCAGCTGACATGGCACCCCAGACCATCACTGACTGTGGGTACTTGACACTGGACTTCAGGCATTTTGGCATTTCCTTCTCCCCAGTCTTCCTCCAGACTCTGGCACCTTGATTTCCGAATGACATGCAACATTTGTTGTTGTTTTGTTGTGCTGCTTCTGTGTAGCCCAGGTCAGGCGCTTCTGTCGCTGTTTCAGGTTCAAAAGTGGCTTGACCTGGGGAATGCGGCACCTGTAGCCCATTTCCTGCACACGCCTGTGCACGGTGGCTCTGGATGTTTGTACTCCAGACTCAGTCCACTGCTTCCGCAGGTCATCCAAGGTCTGGAATCAGTCCTTCTCCACAATCTTCCTCAGGGACCGGTCGGCTCTTGTTGTTGTGCAGCGGTTTTTGCCACACTTTTTCCTTCCCACAGACTTCCCACTGAGGTGCCTTGATACAGCACTCTGAGAACAGCCTATTTGTTCAGAAATTTCTTTCTGTGTCTTACCCTCTTGCTTGAGGGTGTCAATGATGGCCTTCTGGACAGCAGTCAGGTCGGCAGTCTTACCCATGATTGCGGTTTTGAGTAATGAAACAGGCTGGGAGTTTAAAAAAAGCTCAGGAATCTTTTGCAGGTGTTTAGAGTTAATTAGTTGATTCAGATAATTAGGTTAATAGCTCGTTTAGAGACCCTTTTCATGATATGCTAATTCTTTGAGATCATCAGTATTAAAACAATAAATGACCTGAAATATTTCAGTTGGTGTGCAATGAATCTAAAATATATGTAAGTTTAATTTTTATCATTAAATTATGGAAAATAATTAACTTTATCACAATATGCTAATTTCTTGAGAAGGACCTGTATTTCAGGGGTGCCTAAACCTTTGCATACAACTGTATATACTAGGTTTGCTCTCTAGTCTTCACTTATTATATCTTATTATCAATTAATATAAATTACAAGATGTTTATTTTTATTACTAATCTATTGCTGGAGCATGGCACAATTTTTTCACCATATATTAAATCATCTGCATTTCTGTGTACATGCCACACTTGAACTTGACCTTGAACTCTATTGTGCTAATATTCTGTACAAAATTTTACTTCAACCTGCTATAGTTTTATAGTGAGGCAATTATGTATATTTTTTGGAAAGAATTTACTAAATGAATCATAGAATGACCCATGTGGGGTAATTAACCAGCCATATGATTGTTCTATTGCGAAGCTGCAATGTATTATATAACAGCTCTGGATTACAACGTATTTTTGCCGAAGAGAAAATAAATACAGACAGGTAAGCTATATCATATCGTTCAGCCATGAGGAGGGCTGCATGACCTGATCATTCCTTGTGCTTTTGTTTTGGACTCCAGTTCTTAGACAACGACAAGCAGTCATGTCACACTTATTTTTTGTTGCCCTTTTCAGAATGGTTGTGTATTTGAAGGCCTATGATGCTAATGTGCGTGTTCATATGCCATTCATACGTAGCCAGACCAGCTGTGTACGCACATTGTTCAACACAGAGAATTCATTAGAGTTATCCTTGTTTGCCACCCGCGTTCCTCTGCCCTAGTCCTAACATCTCATCCCAAGCAAGAGCAGGAGTTGTGTTTATTTCAGATTAATGGCTTAGTCTTTGTCCCAGAAAATGCCTACATGCCAAATCACCCCATATTACCTTTATAGTGCATTTTTTAGAGCAGGGCCTATCAGGTCAAAAGTGGAGAATATGGAATATAGTGCCATTTGGGAGCAACAATATGTCTTCCTGTTCTGGTGAACAGAAACGAAAGGATCGGGTGGAATAGAACTTTCATAAACATTTACGAATGGATATCATCTTAATCAAACTCACTGTGAATCAAGCACTGAACATACTAAAACACCTCCATTAGTTAACCTGACTCTCCACAATGTTGTTCTCACCCCCTAATCTTTCACAACTATAACAAGTTCTCTGTGTGAATATCTGACCCTTCCTCTCCATGCATGTCCCATTTATATTAGGCCATGTATGAGTCATATAATCCTACCCATGGTGCCCAGCTTCACAGACAAACAATTTAGGAACAGATGGGTCAAACTGAACATGGATGATTACTAAAAATACAAATTGATTTCGACATCATTAGCAATATATATATATTGGCAGCAGCATAGCACAGCAAAGCAGATATAAATGCCCTTCGTATTTGGTTCGGAATTCACTAATCAGTGCTTTATAAAAAACATCAGTGCCATAGTCCAGCTGTTGTTGTGTAATACCATATTGAAATTAAAGCTGTGCTATTCCATTTTGTATTAGTTGCCTTCCAACCTTCAGTACTCCCAGAGGCAGTTTGCATTTCACGCCCACCCGTTATCAAGCAACACTAAGCCTCAAGCCTACTTTGCTGTTATGGTTCTACTGCAGATAGTGGATGTTATAAAAGGCATCATGTTTCTGGGTTTGTGTGTCTTTGTGTGAGCACGTGGTTTAAATGATTGACCTGTTGACCCTCTCTTGCCCTGAGATTCTGCCCATCTGCTGATGTCTAATCGTGTAATTTGGCCTTCTTTAGCAAATAGAAATAAAAAACTTACTGTAAGTAATTTATTATTATTATTATAAAGTGTATTTAGATAGGGACAGATACAAAAAACATAAAGTTAATAGTCATCTGATTTATGTATCATAGTGTTTTTAGCTAAAGCTAATTCACGGCACTTGTCCCTAGTAGGGCTTTTGGTTAAAAGTACAAATACAGATTAACATTATTCAAAATAAGATAGAGGTGAAATTAAATGGAATTAAATGAGAAAGGAAATAATGTATACAGAGAGAGCACAGTGTAAACAAACTTAAGTATGATATATATGTTCTACGGAAAGGGATACTACAATTGCCTTTTAACGTAGCTCAGGTGATGGATTTGCATCAGAAGTGGCGTACGGACGAAATATAGGATGTGCGTACGCAAAGAAATATTCCGATTCATAAAACAGTGCGCACGCACGTCCTACGCACATTTCCCTTTATAAATCACAATCAACTCTAAATGTGGGAATCGCAGAATCTATCACTAAAAACAGAATTTACTTATAACACGGAATCTCGCTGAATTTGCATATTTTCGAGCAATCTATATATATTTTTTCTATAATCCAAATATATTTCAATAATATTAACAACTGTCATTGAGTTTGTCCTAATACAAAAGGCAGCAAACATGGAAGTTAATATGCGCTCTATATATATAGGCTATATGCAGTGTGTTTCTCTACCGAATTTGGCCAGCATGTGCTCCGTCATACAATTCAAACGTTGTAATCCGCTTGATAACTGACAGCTATTAACAACAGTATTCACTCCATTCTACATTTTCCAATCAAACAACGCTTGTTTTTCTCCATTCAATCACTTATCCAAATGCATATACCTACGTATAGGCTACTATGTTTCTTCGCCTGAAGCAATTCTCTGACAATTTTGCTAATCAGGCAGCTGAATGTTATGGCTTTGTCCACACGATTGCGCCTGATAGCTACGACTTCTTAAAATAACGTTTATAAATATTTTTGTTGTTCCACTTTTCTTCCATATCTTAGGAAATCTTTGTCTACTCTTTTATATTTTATTGTGGGTAGATTCATCTGTAAGAAGAAATAACATGACTAATATTTCGTGAAATAGCCTTCTGCCTGTCTAGAAATAGGCTAAGTACTTTGATCATATGGAAAGTAAATTTAGCCTACCTGGCAATAATTGTGCAAACTGTACAGCAAAATTCTCTGGGCTAGATTTATTAAGCCGTTTGCGCCTGTTTCCACGCGCTAATTGGTCGCAGAGACGGACGTAATTGATGCGGGCTATTTACAAACCGGGCGCACTTGGGTAAAATCGCAGATTGCCGGCCACATGAGCGACAAGAGACAAGTTGCGCTTTCAATATGCGTTCGTGGGAGGGTCATGGGGAAAGTGGGAGTTCCACGCAAAAAGGTGGGAGGATACGCGTAAAGTGCGCCTAATTATATATTCCATGGTATTTACAAAGATTGCCAGTAAGAGCGCGCCTCTATTCTGCGGGGGGAATTTACCGCCTCTTAAAAGCAGGTGTAAACCTGCAAGCGCATTTTCCTGCGTGTTCAAATATACATCAATGGCAGCAGTGACAGCAACAACTTCCAAACATAACATCAAATACACTTGGCTCAAAAAAAGACAAATGCCTCCATCTGTTCCATTTTTGATAAGCAATTTTGCGATTACTGACCTATATAACTCTTTGATTACTTAACCACATCGGTTGACTTTACATATTAAAGATATAGTGTCACGTATCCCATGTATCAGGAGTGAGAGACAGGCGCGAAGGGTGCAATAATCCAAAGAATGTTTATTTTAATACCAAGTAAGGACTGCCACGTGGGGCAAAACAGATGAGATACAGATGTGGACGCGTAACAGGAACATTGACCAACAAGAGACAAGACCAAACACTCAACTTAAATACACTTACTAACGAGGACAATGTACAACACCTGGACATGGGAATAAACTAAACCGTGATCTATTGGATAACTAAAACATGTGACAAGACAAGGGAGTGAGGGGCGGGAACCTAAACCCAAAGCAAAGCACACCGGGAGACATCAAGACAACACAAGGCAAAGCACAAAAGGGACACTAGGGGGAACCATTACACAACACACTGGGAGAGAACCTATATACATAACCTACATAACAAAACAGTACAACTAAACCACCGTAAATATATACTGAATACATAAGACATAACAGAACACAAAAGAGGGGCATATTATACAGCCCATGCAGGGCTGGACGTTACATATAGGCTAAACATATATGCCAAACAACGCCAACTGAACAGTATTACAAACCACACATACCTTCATTCTCATTCACCTCTTCAGTAATAGTTAGCGTGTCTATTTCTGGTGGACTTGAACCGGTTTTCCTCGATTGTGCCCGGTTGTACGCAACCTTCTCTTTTGTTCTGCGCTTTGTCTTGCCACCGTTTTTTTACCTCCTCCACTTCTCTCCATGTAAATGATAACGAGTTGATTTAACTTGTTATGGCAATCCAAATAGATTTTTTGCTGAGGGTGTGGATGTTCTGCCCTGTAATATGTTCAGGTTTGCTGTTACTTCATGCACTGAGATATAAATTTCTTCTTCAATAAATTTAAGCTTGCGCTTTCTTTTTCCCGTAGGGAGATCCATGATAGATACTTACAGGCCCATTGTTTGCTCTTTTAGAGGCGCGCTAATAGAGGGCGGAGTATGCGCTGATTGCGTAATGGGTATCGGGTTTGATAAATACTACGCTAAATGTGGTCGCATAAACAGACGCAACGCAAACTGCGCTAGTGTTAGTAAATTCGGCCATCTATATTTTAGGTTCGGGTGCGAGCTTCTGAATGCAACCTTTGTCCAAATCACGGAAATTTTAAAAAATAACAGAAATCACGGAATTTGGAAAAAAATAAAAAGGAATTGGCCAAAAAATAACACGGATTTCATAGGACCCTACAAACAGAGAGAGGAAAATCAAAAAAAAAAATCACTCAATGTGTAGTAGAAAATACTGTTGGCGAGGTGGAAAAGAGGAGGAAAATGTTGTTTGAAGGGCACAGTATGCCTATTACCAATGCCGAAAAGGCGTTGGAGTGGGAAAAGGTTGCAGACGCTGTAATAAAGTCGGACCGTGGCCCAAATAAAAACTGGTCAGATATCAGTCAATGTCAAAGCGTCTAGCGCTTCATCGCGAAGGTGTGTCTGCCATGGGTGGGAGGGAAATTGGTTACATTACAGCAACATGTCTGCATCACAAATTATTTGGACATTGATCGAATGAAAATGCTTTCGATTAATGAAAGCATTTTCATTCTCATTTGGTGCCCTTATTATGGAAACATGAGTGCAGTCAATAGCACCGATTACATTGGGAAACCGGACATAGCTGCAAATTGCGCTTTTATGGTTTGCCTGTTCACCCGCAGTGTAAGGAAAAGTTATGTAATCATGCGACACACCAATTACACCTATTAACACGTCTGGCATAAGGGTTGGCTGTGAAATCCCAGACCTGTCAGCCAATTCCCTCTGGAAATTGCCAGTCGCCAGAAATCTAAAGTGTTGTAAGGACTTGAAGTGGGACTGGCACGGCATGGTTTCTCCGAGTGCTCCTTTGTAACGCTGGGCCCAATAGACCACAGAGGTCCAACAGGATGCCCCGAGGAAATCGGAACCGGCTCATAAGCCACTCGTCCTCGTTTGCCAGCAAGTCTTCTTGCTGTCTGAAAATGCGTTCCCTACGAATCCTTCCATTTGCCACATCTTCTATCAGTGCAAGATCAGCCATTGTGCGTCATTACGCATTGGGTTGGCATCATGGCTTTTTATGACCATGCAGGTGATTGTATCTGATCAGCTACAGATGTCGGTATTCATGTAATTGTAAATGGGATTATGCGCAAATGGAATTAATTTCAGATTTCAAAACGGTTAAGACATCCGTCAAGATGGAACAATTGATGGATGGAAATGAAACGGACTATACATGAACACCATGATTCCGTAGCTGATGACATTTATGAACACAACTTTCCCCAGTGGACAATGAAGACATCTATCTAATCTAATGTATGTCTGCTCCGCCAGACGGACGCATCGACAAGGATATGTTTTAAACATTATTTTGTTTACTGTATTATTTATGAGGATTAATAATTACAATATAATTACAGAACATGTTTGCGTGTTCTTTTTGCAAATATGTCTTCGTTTGCATTTAAGTTGGCTACAATCTTGTTTTATTTCATTTTTATTCCACCACAGGCTGTTGATTGTAAGAACGGCTTTGTGAAATGTTCATATTATTAATGAGAGGCAGTATTTCGATTTCGTTTAGCTACACAACGGTCTGCAGTTTCAGACAGCTTCACGTGTTTCACACATCTGCCGGCGGTGTCGCCATTTCTCATTTCACCCGTTTTTGTGCGAACGCATGGGTCAGAGTTTCCGTGAAGGACCGCACATTTTCCCGTCAAGTTTGCTTTTTATAAATCCCAATTATTGTGTACAGAGCTGTGTACGTCTTTTTTTGTGCGTACACTACCTTTATAAATGAGGCCCCTGGTACCACTTTGCTGTCTAGTTATTGCTTTGCAGAGGGGTGGGGGAGCAGCGTAATTTACACAGTTGAAGGCCAATTTAACAAAATTCAGGGAGATACAATTTACCCCAATTCCAGTGGCGGGCCGTGCATTTCACACCTAGGCCTTCACTATCTTCCCGAAATTAAAACGCATTATAATAACCTCACAATGACATTCTAGGGCTATAGGCTATTGTCATTTGGCATATAATGCACCCCATATTCATAGTGAAGATAAGTTTATTCCACTCGATAAAGGTTATTTAACATGAGGCTCAACACCTATGAGACTTACAATACACTAATTTACCCGACAAGCCTGAAACCATAAGAATGTAACACTACGCATGACAGGATGTCGCATTGCACATACTGTAGACATCGGATAGCCAAAATCAATGTCCTAATTAATTAAACAAGAACTAACTCACAACACCCAGTCACAACATTACAAACATGCAAAAATGCCAGAAGGAACAATCAGTATTCAACAGACTTCCCCAGAGATTGTAGACAAGGTGCGGATTAAACGCACATCCAGGTTTACCACGCACACTCAAAGGCACAGCCCACTAAGACCACTGAATCTGAACCATAGACCTTATATATATATATATGATCTGAACATGCTTTACACCAGTAGTGATCTAAAACAAGCAAGCAGTAATATTTAACAAGTATTAACAGGCCTGGCGCCAGGATGAATTGTGTCTGTTTATCTGCCCCCTGCTTGAATACAAATATAGTACATGCACTAAGCCCCATTAAGAAGCTTTAAATAGGAACTTGAGAAAGAAGAGGGGCAAACAGGCTATGCACTCTCACCCAGTCACCACTATGGGAGGAGCACAGCCTGTTCCAGAGACAGTGGAGGAGGAATACGCCAGGCTCTACCACATCTTCTGCGGCACACCCCCTATGTGGCTGTATGGGGACTATTATACACCAGGCTCTACCACCACCCCGGCACACGGGAGATGTTTCAATGCGGAGAAGTCTGTAAAGGAGTATTTGGGGCTCTTTCCCTCAGATGACGAGGAGAGTGAAGAGGAGTATAGGGAGGAGAACCGGGGTCTCCTTAAGGATTCTTTTGGGGGGGCTATGAGGAGTGGGGACAGGCTTCCACACCCCCATTCGGCAGCCCTGCTCTGGAAGAACAGCCAGGGCTGGCGGCGTCAGCTCCCTTAAAGAACCCTATGGCTCCATGGGTACCCACCACTACTCCATGGTGGGTATACTCAGATATTCCTCCACCCACGGAGTCCTTCCCAGAGCTGATGCTGCCATGTTTCCATCAGGCCCTGGCTGGACGTGGAGAAGAGCAGTGCCTGGAGCAGGGCCCAGCTCAGCCGGCCCACCGGGACAAGGCACCAGCTCAGTTGGCCCATCGGGACGAGGCCCCAGCTCAGCCGGCCCACCGGGACAAGGCACCAGCTCAGTTGGCCCATCGGGACGAGGCTCCAGCTCAGCCGGTCCACCGGGACGAGGCCCCAGCTCAGCCACTACTAGAGCCCCCCATGGCCATGGACCTGGAGGGCCTGTTCCTGGCTCCACCGCCGGGGTTTGAAGATTGTCCAGCGCTGCTATTTTCAGGGCCCCCTCCAGCGCTGCTGTTTTCAGGGCCCCCTCCTGCACTGTAGTCTTCAAGACCCTCTCCAGTGTTGCAGTCTTCAGGGCCCCCTCCAGCATTGCAGTCTTCAGGGCCCCCTCCAGCATTGCAGTCTTCAGGGCCCCCTCCAGCGTTGCAGTGTTCAGGACCCCCATCAGCATTGCAGTCTTCAGGGCCCCCTCCAGCGCTGCAGTCTTCAGGGCCCCATCCAGAGCTACAGTCTTCAGGGTCCCCTCCAGCGCTGTAGTCTTCAGGGCCCACAGCAGCACGGTTGTCTCCGGGGTCCCCCTCACTACTGTCATCCCCTTCAGCACTCCAGCCTCTGGGGTGGTTTCAAACTGCTGTATGTGAGGGACTGGTTGGGCTACTACGCCCACCTGCGGAACCACCACCATGAGGTGTGCTTATGAGGGGGCGAGACAGGTAGGCTGCCCTGACCACTACAACCCCCTGCAAAATCTCCACCACTGTGCAGGTGGATTGTGAATGGCACTCTCAGGTACTGTGGGAAGGGGACTTTTTTGCCCGCCCTCCCTCCCTTCCTTCTGTGTTTTTGTTGTAGGGCGCTCTTGGGATTTTCTGTTCTCGTGGCTGGAGCCGTGTTTTTTGGGGGGGCGTACTGTCACAACCTGGCAGGGACTATAGCCAGGTTGTGGCAAAAAAGGAACTGAGAAACGGACTCTAGTATATCTGTATGCATTGGGTATTCCTATCTATGTACTGTGGTTAATGGTATGGGATACTGGCGCCATCCTCTGGAACACTCAGGGTATAGGTCCTTTCCTATTTTTGGGAAAGCATACTAATCAGATGTAGATCATAGTAGTTAATTACTTCTACACATGTGTATGGGGTTTGGTAATCAGGGACCTACCTAGCTTGTAGTGTTCTAGAGGGTGGTGCGTTTCATTCAGGGTTTACCCCTGACACTATGTTGCTGTTTTCTGCTCTGTTGGAACCATGGTCTACATGTGTCTTCTCCAAGTAATTGAGAAGTTAGTAAAAGGTATTTTGTATTTAAGCTAGGCATTCATCCGGTGTGCTGTTAGCGTGTCTATGCCATGGGAAGAGCGTAGTTCAGTATAGTATTCAGTTGTTATGTAGCTGTTCATTCCAGCAGTAGCAGTACATGTATGTTTATATGAATGCATCTACGGAGCCTGAAATAAACCTGAAGATCTCCGATCCCTTCTTTGGTCTTCCTTCCTTCTCCAACATACAAACACCACTACACCATCTGGTTGTTTGTGACAATAGACGTTTTAGACCTTATACAATTTTTTATATTTATTTTGCCCGGATAGCTTTTTAGATTGGGTCCTTAAGGGTACGTTATATGTTATGGGTTGTTTTACACAGTAATGTGTAATAGGGGGAGGTCAAGGGGGTCAAAATCAAAGGGTCAATTGATTTTAGTTATTCTCCCAACACATGATTAAGAAGTTTTCTATTTTACAAAGACATGTTAAAAGACTTTAGATTTTTTCAAAGATTTTTGCTTTTTTATAGATTTTTGTTTTAACAAAGAGGTATTGAAAGCCCTATTATTTTATTTTAGCAATGCATTTTAGATTTTTACAAAGACATAATCAGGTTTAGGACATATATTTTATGTATTATTTTATTTAGAATTCATGACTAAAATATTTTTATTTATTGCAAATGAGATTTTGAGGTTTCTGACTTTTTACAAAGAGGTTTTTGATTAGCTAAAATATTATTCTCTGATTTGGAATTCAAATATGATTGTTTCTTTTTGTTTTTGGTTATGATTTTATTCTTGTACCATCTGGAAAATATTTTTTACCAGTCTGTGCAAGCTTTTGTTTTTAACTGAGTAGAGTCTGGATCCAGTCACACAGACATTCATGAGGAAGGAGTGTTTTGGGACTGGCTAGAATGACAGCCAGGCTAGTCCTGAACCCCAAGTGACTGTTTAAGCTCAAATGCATGGAAAACCAATTGATCACTGAAGCAAGACCCTGAGAATTGATCTTCCCTGAAGCACGGTTTGGGTGGATGATACTACCACAACTGAAGTCCTGGAGTCTTTTGACATAACGTTGATCATACATAGACTGTACTGTTGCAGGAGGAGAAGAGACTTTTGAGTTCTTTTCAAAGCAAGCACAGTACCATTATTTATTATGCCATTGAAGTGATATGCTATTTATTGTGCCAGTGAATTGCCATGCTATTTATTATGCCAGTGAATTGCCATGCTATTTATTATGCCAGTGAGTTGCCATGCTATTTTTTATGCCTTTGAATTGCGGTGCTATTTATTATGCCTTTGAATTGCGGTGCTATTTATTATACCTTTGAATTGCGGTGCTATTTATGATGCCATTGATTTGCGGTGCTATTTAAGATGCCATTGAATTGCTGTGCTATTTATTATGCCATTGAATTGCTGTGTGGGTTAGGAGTGTTGTGAATTGCAGTGTTATATACTGAGTTATCGAACTGCCATGATGTTTAATGGGCTATGAATTGAGGTGGGTTTGAGTGCTGTTTAATGGATTGGTTAAGGTAGCTAACTAACCTTGTGGTTGCCTATAATTGGGGGAGGGGTAATGGCCAAACTACCTGTTCTCCTGCCTAAAGTAAATGTCTCACTTACAAATAATTAATCAATAAAATGTGTAAACTAAACCATCCAGTCTGGTGATTGCGCTTCCTAGAGATCCGAACGTAGAGTGTTAAAGGCAGTGCTTGGCACGACATGTGCTTACATTCAAACTGTACAACATGGATTGTTTTGATGTTATTCATTCACTCTTTATCATAATCCTTGAGTGTATATGATATTCCATGTCTTTTTACTAGAAGTGACTCTGTAATCATGTCTGGTATACCTAATGGATGTTCAAATTATCTTCATTAGCATAGCCTGTTCTTTTATTAATGATACTGATTATTTGTAACCATGTTCTCATATTATTCATTTATTTTCTGTTTGGTCATTCATATACATAGTCTTAAAGTGTTTTCACACAGTTTTGTCCTCACACTCCCGTCTAAAGGTGGTTAATCAATTGGCTAGGCTGTGAAGTATTTTACTTCCTCTCAGTCAAGAAGGGAATAAGATGTTTGGCTTCCAGTCTCTGGTGTGATGGTTGACGGGGAGACTGTTTTTTTTAGATTTTTGGGTTGATTTAAACCTTTTTATCTGGAATTAGGTTCTTCCCCTCACGTATCGCAGTCAGGTCTTGATTATGGGGCTTTAGAGCCCCAGAGGGAGGATGTGTGGTGGAATTTCAATATAAGTGTAATGCATCATGTCACACCCTGCCCAGCAGATGGCAGGGGTGCACATGGACAGAGTTATGGACTCATGTATATGTGGTGTTTCATTTGTTTACTGTCTCTTTTAGTTTAATCATTCAATGCTCTGCATAGCGTTTTGTGATCATTATATGTGTAACTGTCCCTTTATTGGGCTTTTGACAGCTCCTCCAGTTGAGCAGTTCCTAGATAGGTTTAGAGTAGGGTAACCCGTTGATTAAATCTGTTTAAATTAAGATTCATTTCAGCTGTGTTCATTTAGGTAGGTAAACTATACTATAAGAGGGCTGCTTACCTGGAGAGAGCTGTTGGGTATTGATTTATTGTCGCTTGTGTTACATTCTTGCGGTTCATGAGAAGGCTATCCGGGAGCTACCATTTTTGGGTCTAGTAGGTGTGACGAGTCCCTGAAGTGAGTAAACTGTATATGTTGTGTTATCTATTTAGTCATCAGTGTCCCGTACCACTGTGAGAGTACGTAGGCTTTATAAGTATATAGCATATGCATTGCTTTACGATGTACCCTGCAACTACGAAACGAGTATTGTGTATGTCTTCCCGGATGGTAACAATAAATATGAACAAGAACCAACCACATCCATCTGTTTTCAGGGCTTCCTCTCTCCACACCACACAAGAACATGACAATACTTTTCATTAAATTTGTTTGGACCAATAGGATACCTGCACCCTTGCATGTCACCTTGAAGTATTTAGCAATATATTAATTATGTGATCAATATAGCAATCATGTGTTTAATCAAGCGATATGTTAATCAATGCATTATAAATAATAGTGTAATCAGCACAACTTTTTAGTATTATGAACATACCTATATTGGAAACATATGAGCTGAAAAGACATGTATTGAAATACTATTAGAGCCTGTTAGAACTAAAGGAGGCCTTGAAGGCCTCACTGTCTTTGTAGACAGTATAATTATTAATCTGCTATAAGAACACCTGGTAATGCAATACTATCCCCAGCTAGCATAGAGCTGGCGGGACACAGGCGGACCAGCAGAGGCAGAGCTGGTGGTCCCCAGGCGGTTTGCTCATCGTTTAACCAGAGGTCCAGTGCCGGCCAAGAGGTCCACCGGCAGGTGAACAGCGTTTTAGACCTTGAAAAATAGTCTAAAGTAAAAAAGATAAGCTTTTTTCTTTAATATATATTTTTGAACTGAATTCAATTTTGAATTTTAAAATAAACTTAACTGTGTTTGTATTGTATATGAATGTTGTTGTAACTAAATTTGTAAATTGTTTAAAATATTTATCATTAGATAGATATCTAGAATATAAGCCTAGGATATAGCCCGTATACGCAGCCGATGGACTAACTGGAACAACAGTATGAGTGCGTAGGATTCCCAGAGGACCTCTGTCTAAAACTCTGCTCACCCGCCGGAAGACCGCTCATTCGCAAACACTCCCGCTGGCGGACCGCCCTTTAAACGATGAGCAAAAAGCTAGCGGACCGTCCGCTGTAACCGCCGGTGGTCCGCCAGCTCCATGTTTGCTGGGTCAGTTCACAATGGTGCATCGAAATACCCTGAAACAGGAGGCCTCAAGGCCACAAGCCCACAAGGCCTTACCAGAACTGTTGGGAGTAAACAGGCCTGAAGGCCTAATTGCTTAGGGAGTTCTGGGTTCTGACCAATTACATCATGGTTTGAAATAGTGAAAGTTAATGGTTGAAAAGGTGACAAGGTTGATCAGGGCCACCCCAGTAATTATCATATGGGTGGGCATAACTGATAAGGCTTCATATAAAATGGCTGTACAACCTTGATCTCTCTGGTATTCTCTTGCAGAAGATGCTTGACTTTATGTTTGCTCAATAAAGTCTATTTGGATCATAAGAACTGCTATATGGAATTATTCTTTGAACTTGGAGAACAGATATTTCTCCATCGCATAAAGATTATTTTCCACTACAATAGCTGAGAGGAAATGGAAGGACCGACTTCCCGTGTCTTATGAGATTTTTAATGACTGTCTGAGGAGTTTTCAAAATGCATCTAAGATGGCTAGATATACATACCTCTCAGATTTAATTAATACACACTCCAATAGACCTAAGATTTTATTTGCTACATTTAATTCTGCAATTAATCTGAACTGTCATTATAAAGTCTCTCCCTCTGGTAAAATCTGTGACAAATTTATGTCTTCTTTCCTAGAGAAAATGAAGGCTATTTGCTCTTCTCTTGATAAATCCTCTGTGGATAATCTTTTGCCTTCAGTTGCTGTTTCTCACATTTTTTGTAGTTTTAATCATGTTTATCTTCCTACTCTTAGTAATATGGTTGGTGTTATAAGGCCATCTTCCTCTCCTCATGATATTGTCCCAGCGATTATTTTAAAATAATCTTTTACATCACTTGGACCTAGCATCCAGTCAATTACAAATTTGTTCCTTGATCTTGGTGTAATCCCTGGTTGTTTTCAACATGTACCTGTTTCTTTCTTCTTAAGAAACCAAATTTAGATCAAGCTTGCCTGAATATTTACTGACCTGTGTCTAGACTGCCTTTTTTGTCTAAATTATTAGAGAAAGTTCTGTTGTCTCAAGATCTTGTCATCACACATTTTTGAACCTCTACAATTAGCTTTTTCAACTCACCATAGCACTGAATCAGCATTGTTGAAAGTGCTTAATGACTTATTGTTGATTCGTCGAATAATGCTGTTTTGATTTTATTGTATCTCACCGCTGCCTTCGAAATGGTGGATCACAGCATCCTCATTGCAAGGATGGAACACTGGGCTGGGATAAAGAGAACTGCACTACAGTGGTTCAGATGTCTCACAGACAGGGCCTTTTCAGTCACTATGGATAATTTTTCATCTTCTGTGGCTCCTGTTTCCTTTGGGGTTCTGCAAGGGTTAATTTTGGGGCCGACTCTTTTTAATCTATATTGCTAACTATGGGAGATATCATTGGAAAACACCAGAGGTGGGACCAAGTCATTGTTTTCAAGTCACTTTTGGCTACAACAATAAGACCCCTAATTTTCATGTTGCCTTCAAAATAAATGTCTGCAGAGTGTCTATAGGTTTAGATTTTATTATGTAAGCTACATTTTCAAAGGTAAAATCAATATGGGGGAAATTATAAATGAGGAACATTTTGTATTTCAATAATACTTTACATAGGTTAAAGAATATTATAAGGTGGGAAATAGTTATTACACAATCCCTCTCCAAAGATAATAAGCACAAGCAAATTACCAACAGTAACATCAAAATAGGATTTTTATATTCAATAATGTTCTCTACATAATTTAAGCTCTAACCATTTCTAAGTGTGCTTAGTTTCATGTAATCAGCACGTTGGGGGTTACGTATTACAACGACTAGCTAATTGGCCATCAGAGCATGGTCTGGTTGAGGGGAGATTAAAAGTGTTACCTTTCTTTTAAAAATCAAATTAAAAGTATTACCCAACTTCTTCATGATCTCAGTCTGGTCTGGTCAGCACAAAGGGTGACGGATAAACATATATCTGTAATTACCTACAGTATACATTTGTAAGCATAGGCATATGTTGTTGAATTAAAATATTCTTAAATACAGTCATTAAATAAAACCTAAATTACCAGGTAATGGTAGTTTATAACTAACTATAATAACTAATTAATTTAAAAAATACATTTTGAATGCATCCTCTATAAAGAAGCTGAGAAAAAAGGAGATGGTCCAGAGCGGGTCTAGAACTTACCTACACTGAAAAATGTCACAGTAATCACAACCGATCTAGCCCGCTACACCACGGTACTGTGGGGAGTTCTTTGAAAAAAATGAATTTATCTTTTGAGGGAGCGGCATTCAGAGGTTACAGAATCATCTCACAAACTGATAAAGAACCAATGTTGCAGGTTCATGTGAATGGTAGAGATACAAAAATGATGGCAGATATTGGGGCAGCTTAAACCTGCGTTAGCCCACATTATGCCTCGCTTCTTACCATGTCAAGCAAATTTGCAAAGATGATAGGATTCTCTGGAAAAGCACAGCTAATACCTATGACAGCTCCAGTAAATCTGACCACAATTGGACGCTCTACCAAAATTCTCATATTAGTATTGTCACGTTGTGTGTAGGTGAATAGATGGAGACCAGAGCAGGGAGTTGAAAACACTTGTTTTAATGAATGTAACTTAAGAACAAATAAAACACCTAGACCTCTTCGGTCATCTTCAAAATGGCAACTGGTGATATCAAAACAACAAACACTAGAATGACAAGGTACAGCTGACAGGGTCTACTCAAGAATTAACCACTTTAATGGACTGAACAGAAAGTGGATCGTAACTCACAGAGACAATGCTATTGTACAACTGACGTGAAATGCCTAAACATTCAGTACGTACCTTGGAATGATTAACACAACATGAAACTGGGGTATATACCCAGAATGCCAAGCAATCACCCTCTGGAGAACCAGGACTAATATACTATAGCTTCCTGAATTACAAGGATTGTAATTAACGCAACCCTGATGTCTTTAAGCCGGTGGCACCGCAACCCTGGTGCTTTTAAGCCAGTGGCACCGCAACCCCGGTGCCTCAATTACCTTTTAAGAGCCACGTTCACTCATTCAAATAATGAACATTTTTCCATGTGTGTGAAATTTGTTTTTACTCACCTTACTTGATGTCAGGTTTTGGATTAATTGTTTTGAAAAAAATGAACCCTCTTTCTAACCTGTCACTGTGTCTACAGTTTTAGGGTTTTATAGACATATTATATATCAAAATGTCGGCCTGGTTTTTCCAATTGCAACAATATAAGTTTCTAAGCTGTGGGATGTATAGTTTTGAAACTAGAGCCGTGTAACAGAGCTGCCAACTCTCACGCTTTCGCCGTGTGACACACGCTTTTGCCTGTTTTCACACGCAAATAAATCCTTCCGAGACTCGTTTGTTCCTTTTTCAAACTCCCCGACGGTAGATGGCGCTGATGAGCGCCACTGAACCTTATGCGCTGCACCCAGAAGTTAGCAACAGAAGAAGAGATACCATTACCGCGAAACACAACGGGAGAAGAAACAGTCAGGTCACTGCCTTGAGAATTGTGATGAGCTGAGACTAGGTATGTAACAATGAAATGTCGTCCAATTGAGTACTCACTCTCTAAAACTTTAAATCTTGAAATAAATTATTTGTTTTGACGGGGTTCAGTTAAAGAAGAAAGTTGAACATTCACAAGCATGGCTAAACTTAACAGATTACTTCACAAGGGTGACATCAAACCACAGCAAGTGAATTCATTCCATGAAGCTGTGTTGTGTTTCCTGACAAGTGATGTGGACTATGCACTTAAGAAGCTGCCGCTGGAAGAGCCACTGATCAAACATGCAATATTTGTAGATGTACGGCAGAGGGCTGAAAGTGACATAAACGATGCCCTGTACTTTGTTGAAAGGTTAGTTTTTTTCTCTAATTATTGTCTATTATCTTAGTTAAAACACCCTGTGTTTTATGATGAGGTATTTTCACTCCTAAACTGCACATGAGCTATTCTTATGTGGCTTCTCCTCAAAGATACATATAAACTTCTACAGGTTGTTGCCTTTATACCTAAAACTTAACAACTTGTAACTCTACTTTCATAAATAGGTTTCCCCATCTCCTCCCATACCATGGGCCAGAGGAGCATGACCTTCTGGGTGAGGAGTTTCTAAATTTTCAGACCATGCCAATGATACCCTACAGGACAAACTGAAATGGAAAGTTTCTGGGCTGAAATGGCAACCAGGAAACATAAGGTAAACATTTTTGGTTTGTTTTGTCTTTCCTTTTGGCAGGTGTGGTTTGGCTACATCTGTTGCTTAAAATTGTTGCGTGCATATATGTGTCATGCATGTTGCAAATTATACATGTTTTATCTGATCAAAAATCAAGGTATGTTTTTCCATTGTGCTTTGGTGCATTTTCCATAGGTGACAGGAGCCAAAGCATTTGAGAGGCTTGCTCCTGCCGCCAAGCTCGTCCTGGTGTTGCCCCATTCAAAAGCAGATGCTGACAGGGTGTTTTCAGTTGTGGGACTGAACAAAACCATGAGAAGAAACAGCCTAGCATTGGATGGCATCCTGTCCTCAATAATGACCATAAAGATGGCCAATCTGGAGCCCTGCTTCAAATGGGAGCCCCCCTCCGAGGTCATCAAGGCCTCCAAGAAGGCCACAGGCCAGTATAACCATGCCCACACATAGACAATGACTTTAACCAGATCTGATACTGATTATGCCTCATTTTTTTATTTTTGTAATGTATTAATCTGTTTTATGCTTGGAAAAAGTTGTACTGTTTAAGTACTTTTTTTGTTGCACTTATTTGTTTCTGATGGACCATTTGGTGGGCTTTGAATGAAGAACAATGTCCCTCCCTAACTAATCTTCTGTTGTTTTTGGCTGAACATAAATCATTAAGTGCTCTTATGAATACAATTTTTCACAACATGGGTTAGGTTTGATAATCAAAATATCAATCAACCTACCTACTGTAGGTCAAATTTTAAACACTGGTCTATGAATAAGGCTTTGTACATTTAGACACACAAAAGTTTTCTGGTGGAATGTTAAGCTCAAGTCTAGAAGGCCGTACAAGTCATGATGCCAAACATGAATCAGAGTAATTTCAGGTATTGCACATCTTTAGCAGACCACTCAAAAATCCACTAGAATGTAGGAAATCACATTAGTTAATCCAAAATTTCCTGGGGATGGACCTTCAGCTATGTCTGCTTTACAGAACGTAACTAATATTGTCCATCTCCAATAGGCTGCACCTATCAATGGCTTTGGGCCTCCCCACAAACCACCAGAATACAGGGTACAACATGGGTACAACATCAAATTAATTACAATCCTATGATATCGGCGTCAACAACCTGCGTGTGGCATAATTTTGGTCACCCCTGACAAAATCTCACTCCAACGTTTTTTGAAAAGTTGGCACCTCTGGTGTAAAGACAGCTACACCTTCACTACTGATCTTAAAATGATCGGTTTCTTCTTAACTGCTCTCTGTCAATATCTAAACCATAAACCTAATTGTTTTTACACTATGACCATTTGTTTGGAACTCAGGTTCTCAATAGACATTCATTGAATCTCCACTCTAACCACCCTAAAAAAATAGAACAGACTTTCTAAACTGTGACTGTGACTATAGTTTTAGAGTTTCATTAACATATTATATATCAAAACGTCGGCCTGGTTCTTAGGATTCCAACGATATAAGTTTCTAAGCTGTGGGATGTATAGTTTTGAAACTAGAGCCGTGTTGTAAGGGCAGCTCAGAAGCCCCGACGTTCGGGGTCACCAGAGTACTAACTCTTATTCTTGTGTCCTCCTTTTGAGGATTGGACTTTTTGTGTTTTAGCATGGCACATTTCTGTTTGGACACTAATTATGTGCTCTTTGTATGGGTATACCTGCTGGAGTCTCCTGGGACAGTTCCTGATGGTCTACCCACCTTTATGATTGACGCCACCTGGGGCTCTGTGACAGGTGCATTGATTGCACTTGTTGCCTTATGTATCCACCAGTATATAAGCCTGTCACTCCCTGTAGGATACTGTCGAGTATTGTGCCTTGTCAGTGTAATCTTTCGTTACGTTGTTCAGGAACCTGGTGTTATCAGTTCTGCTGGATTTATTTCTGTTTGGAAAAATAAATTATCGCTGCCTTGCAACTGCTTCCTGCCTCTACTTACCGTGACACGTGTGAAGACATCTATACCTTCACTACTCATTTTAAAATGATCCGTTTCTTCTAAACTGCTCTCTGTCACTGATTACTGCAGGTGCACAGAATGGTTAGAGTGAGCTGCTACCAACTGCCAAATCGTGTCACTTTCTAAACTGCCACCATTCCTACAGTTCTCACTCCACATACACAAATGTTATATCAAAACATTAATCTATTTCTGCTGTCACTAACAATGTCAAAATCTAAGCCATAAGCATAATAGTTTTTACACTATGACCATTTGTTTGGAACGCACATTCTCCATAGACATTCATTGTATCTCCACTCAAATCACTTTAGAAATAAAGCCACTTTCTAACTTGTCACTGTGTCTACAGTTTTAGGGTGTCATAGACATATTATATAGAAAAATGTCGGCCTGGTTGTGTGGGATGTATAGTTTTTAAACTAGAGCCGTGTGAATAAAGCTACAGCTTTTCAACTGAACTCCAATACAAAAGGTTGCCACGGATACGTTCTCTGTAATCTGCCAGTTTGTGTAGCAACTACATTTTTCCGGAATTTAGGTGAGAGCAGCTACATTAACACACTTTTTAGACTGCTGCCATTCCTACAGTTTTAAGTCCACATGTACATATCTAATATCAAAATGTTCAGCTCCACCCGCTGTCACTAAACATGTAATTATTTAAGCCATAACATTAATAGTTTTTACAACATGACTGGTGATTGGTTGGTTTCAAAGTGAAGTTCTCCATAGACAGTAATTGTGACATTTTGACTGAGGCTAGTTAATCTGCCCAGTCCACCCAGTGACTCCACCCACTCTGCCCAATCGAACCAGTTACTCTGCCAATTCCAACCACTTCACACAGTTACTCCTCCCACTCCATTCAATTACTCCGCCCCCTCCAATCGATTACTCCGCCCACTCCAACC